>JABUQX010041945.1:27500-51590 GCA_015478945.1 Trachelipus rathkii
AAGGGTGCATTTAGAAGTGGTAAGTGGGAGAGGAAGTGTGTGGATCAAACTTAACATTGAAACCAAAAATGATTGAGAAAAGCTCGAGAGAAAAGGGTAAATTGTATTAAGTTTTATGGATTTGCATCAGCGTCCTATATAGGATTAACAGGGAAGCTCTATGGCAGGTGTTAGTCATATATTGTGTTGGTGGTAAGCTTCTGAATGTAATCAAAAGTATGTGGGATGATAGTGAAGCGTGTGTAAGTATAAATGGAGTCAAAAGTGATTGGTTTAATATTAATGGCTGAGTGAGGCAAGGGATGTGCTATGTATCCTTGGTTATTCAATTTGTGATGGATGGGGTTATTGAAAGAATGTAGAGTGGGAGGTGGCAGGGGATTGGTGTTAGAATGATGGAGAACGAAAGAGATGAGGGTGCCCTACCTTATTTATTATACGCAGATGATGGGTTTGTGTGGCGAATTTGAAAGAGAGTTTGAAAGGATTGCGTAGAGAGATTTGCCGGGTGTGTAAAGGAGGGTTTGAAAATAAACGTAGATAAGAGTAAGTTATAGTGTGTGAGTGAAACAGCCCCGGTGGTGAAATTGTGTTAGATGGTTGAGCAACTAGAACAAGTGTCTGAGTTTAAATATTTAGGATATATGTTGGATGAAAAGGGAACGGATGATGCAGAGTGTAAAAGGTAAGCTGTGAATGGCAGGAAGGTGGCTGGGGCAATTAAATCATTGATGGATGTAAAGGGACTAAATCTTCAGTGCGCTAGGGTAGTACATGATGGTAAGTAGTGAGACTATGGTCTGGAATAAGAGGTATAGATCTAAAGTACAATGTGTTCAGATGGACAATCTTAGGGGTGGGTTAGGTGTGAGAAGAATTGATAAAATGAAGAATGAACGTATTAGGGTAAATGTGAAAATAAATGAATGTATGTTGAGATGGTTTGGTCATTTTGAAAGGATGGCATGGTAGTCGGTTTGGTAAGTGGATGTTTATAGTGATGAGTTGTGCTGGGAATCGACCGGCTGGGAGACCGAAAAAAAAGTGGATTGAATCAGTAAAGGAATGCCTGGAAGAGAGAAAAGTGAGCTTGGCAGAGGCGAGAAGAAAGGTGCATACTGCATAATAGGATTGAATGGCGGGGTTTTCGGAGGTGATATGGTTGAGGCACACTTGGGCCAAGGGATGAACCCCACATTGACCAGATGCCACAGTGAGGGTCCGTCGTGGTCCCTTGAAGCTCTAGGGTGGATTTTCTGACTGCGACGAGTACTCACTAAAAGATATAAAAGGGGCGGTAAGGCTGGGCTTTCTTTTCTACTTGCGTCATATTCTTCTACTACTTTTCTGTTTCCGGTGCATGTTACGCACCTTCTCCCAGTTTGGGGGAGATAAGGTAAAAAATAATTTTACTTGATTAATAATGATTTATTTAACATTAAAATCATTCATGCTCCTTATATTTCAACTTTAATATTTTATGTAATTTTAAATATAGTAAGTATCTTCAAACATTTGATTTTTAAAAAAATTTTAATGATGTGTTTTGTTTTTTTAAATATACAATTATAGTACATTAAATTTACAGCTCTTAAATTATGATGCAGAAACAATCTTTCTCCAGTTTCTGGTGTAATACTTCCTCATTTAATCGGCAGAATATGACGATGATTGAGAAAAAATATGCCGATTCTTACTACTATATATAATATATATATATATATATATATATAATATATATAAATCATATATATATATATAATATATAATATATATATATATATATATATATAATACTATATATATTAATATATATATATATATCAAGGTTCACACCTTCTGGAAAGTCAGGGAAAGTCAGGGAAAAAAAAATTGCGTCAGGGAAAAGTCAGGGAAACGTTTTAAAATATGCTAAAGTCAGGGAAATTCCAAAAAAAGTCAGGGAAAAGTCAGGGAAATTTTTAAAATTTCCAAACATATGAAGAATGATCCATGTTACATAAATTTATTGAGTTATATTTTTTTTCCTTACTGCATAAATGTGGAATGAGAGATGTATTTGATAAAGTGAATGAAAAAGGTATGATGGGCGAGAATGACATTCCATAAATAGTCGAATTCATCTGTCTTATCCTTCAGTTTATTCTTTCTAGTAGGTTCTATTCTAGTGTCTCACTGATTTCTACCTTCACTTATTTGCCTTCCTATTCTGTGTTGCGTAGAAGTTGTTCCAAGTCTTGTCATCCTTTCCGATTTGAAGTGATTGGTATCATGGATGTGTTTTGACTGTATGACTTATGACTTAATCGTTTATATCTTTTTCTTTTTAGGAATTAATACTTTTTGAAGTGTTTTTTTTTTGAGGTTTGACGAAGGATTCTTGATTTTTGTGCAGTTGAAGTATTATATTTTTTTATAAAATAACCTTCAAGCAAAAAAAAAAAACTTAACTTAACGACCAGTGGTTGGACGTCAAACTGAACCTTGGTTCATTTCTGTTCACAGATTTACAATTTCTCGTACTTAATATTATGGAAAGATTTCTTAAGTCCAGTAAAATGCCTGCTACAACCAACAACTAAGCTTTTTGCATTAGATTTAAATGACAAACTTGAATGCCAGACTGTGCAAATCAAAATGACAGACAAAAAAGATATTAGAAAGATATCCTCGAAGTACAAGCCTGTCCAATTGCTCTCATCATTGGTTCCTAGTATAGTTTTTCATCAGCCAGAACAAGGGAAAAAAAGATTTGATTTATTCTAGAGGCATTGGACACCAATAACTGAATCACAGATTCTGTTGCTGAGAAAGAAAAAGCACTATTCTCTACTTTGCAGTGAAAAGCTCATTCTACCCTTGGATTAAAATTCAAAATATTTTTGATGGCTGATTGTCCTTCTAAGAGACTTTGATTGAGTTTTTTTTCGTCTCTATAGCAACCGAGAATCAATGTATGCGGAATTTGGCAAAATTATTAAATAGGGACTGATATTTTTTCGCATTGGAACAATGCGGACAGTGGAAGGAGGGTTTTCTATTAAATTAAAGCAATTTTAGTGGAGAATCTTAAAGAACATAGTCTGATTTCTCAAAAGAACAGTTGGCGGCCCCAAAAACCCCCCAAATTTTTTTTTTTCTTAAATTTAAAAAATAAAAAAAAAGGAAATCCTTTTCCTCTATGAAAGTATTTAAAGTTCCTATCACTCAAAAAATGTTGCTACCAGCTGCAGCTGCCAATAGAGATATGAAGAACATCTCAAAGAGTCAAAAACAAGAAAGAAAAAAAGAGAATAAAAAAGTTGGAAAAAAAAAATATTAGCCATACACATCTAAAAACTTGAAGAGCAGAGAAAGATGTTAAAACTGAAGGTTTTAACAGAAAAGACGCTATAAAAATCAAAAATTCAAATGCTTGAGAAAAAAAAGTTAACCTAAATCTCCCCATTTAGACCTTTGTGATTACAGTGGACGCTATTCACCTAGGCTGATTAATGTAATCTAGCAATTTATCTTCTTTTTTATAAATAAAACCTGTTTTCTTTTGAAAAAAATAAAAAAAGGAGTGCTTTGGACGGCTATGGGTAAGGTATAGGCTTATTACTAAAAAAAAAACTATTTTTTTAAATTCATCCATGATGTATGAAACAATTCTAAAGTAAGTTTTCAATAATTTAATCTATGAACTGAGAAATAGGCTGAATAATAATTAATAGATTATTTATACACCAAAAATAACGAACACGCCAGTCAGGGAAAATTTTGCAGATTTGGTCAGGAAAAAGTCACGGAAATCAAATTCAAAATTTTATTTGAACCCGTATATATATATATATATATATAATATATACTATATAAGTATAAGTAAATATATATATATATATATATATATATATATATATATATATATATATATATATGTATGTTTGGGGACCTCAATCCATCTAAATTAGGTCTAGGTTTACGGCATTTTCGATCCATATAGCTTAGATCTCGGATTAGGTCCCTGCTTTTTCATGTTATGATAAGTTTTTGTAAAATATACACAGATTTACTGTGTATACTTAACAAAACTTAACATAACCTGAACTAGCAGAGCCCTGAACCGAGACCTAACCTATATGGATCGACGATGCCTTAAACCTAGACCTAACCTAGATGGATCTACTTTGCCGTAAACCTAGTCCTAAACTGTATGGATTGACGTTGCCGCCGTTAACCTAGACCTAACCTATATAGATCGATGTAGCCGTAAACCTATCCCTAACATGGATTAATTTTTTTTCGAAAAATGTTGATCTTACCATGATCAGTGCATAAATCAGATTTTTTTTTTTCAGAAAATATTTTTAATTTTTACCTTCAGCTCAAGTATTACCAAATTTGTTAAAAATCGTTAATTGCAGTTTATATCGCTGATGCTCTGGATGGTATACCTGTCTTGAATTCGTTTGTTTATTTGTATAGGTGTATATATACCGACACTGGTTTTCGTCTTTATTTGCTTCGCGATTTGTATAGTAGCCTACGACTTAAAGTGCCATAAAACTAGTTCAGCTCAGTTGGAATATATTTAAAATCCTTTAGGATCTTCCAATACTTTTTGAGGGTAATTTTTTTTCCTAAATACGGGTCGTTTTATATAATATATATATATATATATATATATATATATATTATATATATATAATATATAATATATATATATATATATATATATATATATATATATATAATATAATATATATTATATATGCTTATATATCATTGATTACAACTCATTTAGAGTCGATGCAGGGATTTTTATAAAAATAGGTATAACCTCATTATTTAATATATCAAAGCTGAAATCCGAATCCGATTATTAGAAAAATCAGCTGTTTTACCGACATTATTGTATACCAATTAATAAATAAATCTTATACAGATGAAAACGCTTCTGAAATAACTTTATTATATTAGTTTTAGTATATAGTAATTTGATTACGAATCAAAGGAGTGGTTGGATACAAACCACAAGTTTGTTTTTTATATTTATTGATTTTTCTTTTTTTTTTTTTTAAGTGTTTGAGGGAAGGTAAGTACAGGAAATTTTGTTTCTGTATTAGACACTCCATACATTACCTAGCTTTTTTTTTGTGTGAAACCGCCAGTTTTTGTTCGTATAGAAATTCACGAAAAAAAATTGAGCAGCAGAAGTTTTGCTAGCCATTTATTATCTTCGTTTTTATATATATATATATATATTATATATTATAATATATATATATATATTATATATATATATATATATATATATATATATATATATATATATATATATATATATATATATATATATATATATATATATGCGTGTGAGTTTCATACCACAAAAGTTGCCAATGTACGGCAGATCTTAACTGCATTAATCCATTTTATAAAATTATTAAATTTTTCATGAGACATTTTATCCTGTGAATTGTACTAGCCGTTCATTGACTTTAATCGCAAGTCATTACTATTCTGGATGATCCGAAAGTTAGTGAAAAAAAAAGAAAAAAAACCTAGACTGGTGAATCTTCGAAATTATTCTCAAATGTATGAGAAATAGCAAAATATAAAATTGATACAACTGCATCGTTTCTTACAGAGTAGAATCCAATTTTGGTGAAATGGGCCTTCTTAATTTCAACATTGTTTATTACTGAATAATTACGAGTGTAATGATCTGCAGTATATATCAACTTAGTTTTAAAAATCATGGTTGTATACATGTATTTGTGATGGGATGATTAAGAATTTTGACGATGACGATTAATAGTGAAAGTAAATTAGAAAAATTTAACATTTATAAAAAGGAAGAATTAAATTGTGTTCATTTCATTCTTATTTAAATGTTTAAATACGCTAAGAACCGCATTAATACATAGAAAGTTTTCCTGTTATTCATTAACATCTTGATTTTGTTTCTAATTTCAATATAATAAAAATAATTTCTCTGGATTAATAATAATGATTTGTTTAACATTAAAATCATTCATGCTCCTTTTATTTTAATATATTTTAATATTAATTTTACATATATAGTATCTTCAAAATACAGATTTTAAAAAAATTTAATATGCGAGAACATGGACAGACACAAAATTCTAGTGCTTAAAATTAAAGTTATTAAATTATGATGCAGAAACATAATCTTTCTCCAGTTTCTGGTGTAATATTTCCTCATTTAATCGGCAGAAAATTAACTATGACGATTGAGGAAAAATATGACGATTTTGCCGATGTCAAATAATTATAATCGTCCCATCATATAATATATATATTATATAAATATATATATTATATATATATATATATAATACATATATTATATATATATAAAATATATATAATATAATTATATATATATATATAATATATATATATATATAATAAGGCCTTCTATTATAATACGTACCAAACTCGGCAAAAGTAAATATTAGCTTTTTTATCACTATATATATATATAATCAATATATTATAATATATATATATATAATATATATATATATATATATATATATATAATATATATGAGTATTATTGTATATATTATAGAGTATATGGAGATGTATATATATATATAGTATATATATATATATATATCGTTCGTTTCGTTTCATTCATAGCTTGAATAGGTATGTCGTATTCAGTGAACGCACTTTATTGGAAAGGTGACTGAATTTCAAATGGATATAATTAAAGCTTTTGCACCTTCCTTCATTTCAATGTCTTTCGCATAGTATAGAATTGATGCAATGTCAATTTTATTAAATATTTTTTATTGTTTTGTGTTGGTCTGCGTAAATACAATTAGGATTTTCGAATGAATGAAAAATCTCATCTTTCATATTTTTTTTTTATTTTCAGTTATGTGGCGGTCAAGTGAAAGTTTACACCAACTGCTGTCCTCAATCAACCGACCGTGTTATTCAGATAGTTGGAGATCGACAGAGAGTACTTCTTACTATTGGAAACATCCTGGAATCCCTTAGGGATGTAAGTACTTATAGCGATGTAAGTAATTCTGTATTTGTGCATATATAATATATATATATATATATTATATATATAATATATATATATAAAAATAACATATATATATATAATAATATATATTTATTATATATATATATATATATATATATAATATATATAGTATATATTATATATAAAATGAACAAACTTTCACCAACACAGAGACACTCACAATAGTATTTAGACAGAACCTCCGATCCTTTTTAAACTACGTATCACCTGCCTAGGCTCCCGCAATATCTCAATTTAATACTCAAATTAGAAAATGCACAGAATAGGATAATAACCGGTTGCTCTCCTCCCACACTTGTCCATGACCTTTGAACTGAAACAAAAATCCTCCCTATAGAATCCCATCTTGACATGATAGGCTGTCAATTTTATAGTAAATCAAGAAGGAAAAATCACACGAACATTATACTAGTCTAACATATACAACACTCCACCCCCGTCCCCCACCCCCAGACACCCCAATTATTAAACACATTCATACCCAATTGTCTCAAAGAACAATTTCCACATATCCAAATAACACCATATTACAAGCTCGTATACCCGAAATATCTCATAGGGAACAAACTGGGACCGCCGAACACTAGTAATGGTGTTACGCCTCCGCTCTGGGTACCAATCCTCCTTTCAGGAATACAAATTTAAAATTGATAACACTACCCCCACCACCACTGTTAGTTAGAATGACATGATTTAGCTGACATTAAACACAATTTCAGAACACTTGCTTTAATAGATCTCTGGGCCCTAATTACAATGTGTCTCGGGATCGCTTGTTAATTTATTTATTTACTTATTTATTTGTTTTGTAATATTTTTTTTTATTTTTCTTATTGGCTATTTAGAAAATGAATAATTTTTTGTTTTTTTCTACATGGTTTTGATTAAGTATTTTTTTATATGTTAATCCCTTATATACTTACTCTTTACTTTTATATCTTTTCTGTTATAGAGTCCTATCAAGGGGATAAATAACCCGTACAACCCTCACAACTTTGACGAGTTTTATGCTCAAGAATATGGTGGATGGAGTGATGGTCCTAAGGGTCGATTTCCACCAATGGGACGTGGACCTCCCCCAATGGGCCCTGGAGGACCGATCTCTAGGGGACCAATGGGTCCAGGAGGTCCTCTCGCACCTCCAGGTCCTCATCCATTCAATAGAAGAGGGCACATGTTCCCCTCGTCGAGAGGTGGTAGTTCCTTGCCTCCTCACTTGCATTCACACAATGGCAGCTACGATGGAATGAGGCAATCGAAATCTTTTATGAATGGTGGCAGTCCACATAATGATGACCATTCAACCACTACTCAGGTAGTTAAAAATATTATTTCATTACAATTATCATTGTTATAACTATTAATTATAATTAATTATTATTTTTTATGTATTGATTGTTTTACTTTGTGTTTTGTATACCGAGATAGTGTTTAATAGTTTTTAACCCGCTTTATAATTCGTTATTTAAGTAAAGGTTTTATGTTTAGCTGATCGTTTATTGACAGTGTAGAAAGAATCATTAGTGAGTCAAAACTTTGTCCCAAGATTATCTTAAATATAAAATTATATCATTTCAAAATTTTCTTTAATTTTTATTTATTAATTTTTGTTATTTTTCTTTTTATTAATTTTATATTGACCTTGGACTTTGTTTCACAATCACCAGCGCTTTCAAAGAAGTTTCTCTGAACAGGTTACTATACCGAAGGAAGCTGCTGGTGCTATCATCGGTAAGGGTGGTGCCAGAATTCGAAAGATAAGAGCAGACTCTGGGGCTTCCATTTCCATTGAGGATTCACGTCCAGGATCGAGTGACAGAATCATTACCATTACTGGTTCAGATTCACAAATCAAGCATGCCCAATATTTGCTTCAGCAGAGGTAAGATTTTAACTTCTTTCTTAACAGCTTCTGAAGATTGAGTAAATCATTAATAAAATTTTAGAATGGATCATGTGCCTGTCTTGCAATAATTTTTATTAATCATAAAATATGTACTAGCTCTCTATAGCAGCTAATATTATATATATATATATATATATATATATATATATATATATATATATATATATATATATAGATAGTATATATATATATTATATATATATATATATAATATATATATATTATATATATATATAGAATATAATATTATATATATATATAGTATTATATATATTATATAATATATATATATATATATATATATATATATATATATATATTTAGGGTTTGGGGTTCCTTCTATAAGCTTGCTTATTTCATGGTTATATTTGTAGCTATAATTAAAATGTAACTATGAATAAACTGGTCGACAAAGAATACCTGTTTCTTCATGTATTTTCATGCAGAATTCAAAAAAGGTATTTTTTGTTTGTCAGGTCTAGTTTTGACACTATTCACATGTAAACATGGAAATATTTGCTCAAAAAAAAAATTGAACAGACACAACGGTTGGATACACAAACAAATATTGTATATAAAATGTGTATCTTGCCCAAATATATATATATAAACCGTTAAAATTTCAAATTGATTTGACAAATAATAAAAAAGATAATAGCCGTTTCTCATTTATGAATGGTAAAAAAAATATATACATTGTTTTAGTTTTCGAGTGAATGGCGGCAAAACTGGACCTTATAGACAAACACCAATATAATTTTTGGAGCCGGCGCAGAAAACTTCATAAGAAACAAGTGTCAAATACAAGTCATCAAAAATTTGTTCCCCAGTTTTAAAATTATTTTTGTACTGGGGAACAAAAATTTTTGACCTGTATTTAAGACTTCTTTATGTAGTTTTTTGTATTGAATCTAAAAAATTTATTGGTGTTTGTCTACAAGGTCCAGTTTTGCCTCCGTTCATATGAAAACTAATAAAAAATGCAAAAAAATTTTTTTAACATTTCATAAATGAAAAACTCCTGTATCTATTTGCCCTATCAATAGGAAATTCTCACAAGACACATTTAATTTAGATTATATGTTTGTATACCCAACCGTTTTGTCTCTGTAAACGGGAAAAATAATATTTTTTTGCGCAAATTTTTCCCGTTTACTTGTGAATAGTGTCAAAACTGTGCACCACAGACAAAAACGAATACGATTTTTGAATTAAACATAACAAAATACATTAAAAACGAGTATCGAATCATAGACAACAGGAAAAAATGTAAAATTTGTTAACCTGTGTTAATGTCACTGATGTAATTTTAGAAACGTTTAATTATTGATTGGACATGGATAAAATTACTGTGAGTAACTACCATTATCTTAAGATTAACATAGTCTGGATTAATAAAAGAAAGTTGAGTAAACTTTACTAAAACTTTCAAGCCTAATGGATTAAATCTGGTATTACTTTAATATTTGATTTATTTTTTATTCTTTTATAGTACAAAAAAAAAAATTTTATATTTTATAATCATCTAATATCACATTATGATGAAAAAGTTAATCTCTGTGACCATAAATGAATTAAATTATTATGTTCACGAGTTTTCTTTCTTTTAGTATGTTTTGGTAGCACTAGTTTAAAATAAATGTCTTAAAAACTCAAAACTAGTGATTTTAAATCCTAAGATCGTGTTCGTGTCCAAAAATCATTTAGACTATTTATCTTTTCCCAAAAGTTGAATTGTAAATAGTTTTGCTCCAAATTAATATGGTAATATTTTGTATGACCATTAATTTAAATATTTAAGATGAAAATTATACTCATTGTTTTTCGATTGGTGTATTATTGGAAATTTATAGAGATGTTTTCCTATTTTATCGTATAACTTTGAAAACAAAAGAAACTTATAACCTTACTATATTGTAACTATTATAACTACTAGAGTTGATTACATAACCGCAGTAGTATAGGGAGCATATTGACAGCCGACTTGTCGGGGGAGTCGTCGACCCTCGTTATTTCACAACTTTCTCATTTTTCGAGACGAATTATATTTTTTTCAAAATATTTTTTTTTTTTTTTTTTTTTTTTTTTTTTTTTTTTTTTTTTTTTTTTTTTTGTGCTGTTAATTTAAATAATGAAGCATATTTGTGTCCTTAACCTCAACAATTATACGGGTAGACTTCAACGTGAAGCAAAAAGTACGTTATTTCATATTGGATTAACTTAAAAGATTAAAGAAGTTAAAAAAGGTCCCTTCGTCGAGGCAGATATATATATTATATATTAATATATAAATATATATATAATATATATATATTATAATTATATATAAATATATATTATTATATATATATATTATATAATATATATATATTAATATATATATTGTTTTTTGTGTTTGTTTTTGTGTGTGTTGTTAAATTAGAAACTTTGAAAGGAAACTAATTTGCTAATGTACTAAACCATCTAACAGCTAACCTCGCCTCAAATAACTACTATTGCTGCATTGGATATGGAGACTAGTGAATTTTGTTGATATTGGATTCTTTGTTGCTTTGTGTTCGGTAATCAATAAATCTGCTAAATCCTCCTATCACCTTCAGCGCTTGCCACCAGCGTCCAGTTTTAAGTAGATTCTTGTTGGACCTTTTGGTTGCATTTTCTTGTTTGGCATGTGGATGTTAAGAGCCGGTTCAAAGGAAAATTCGACCTATCATTTTTAAAGCGGGGACTAATCTCTTTTATTTAAACTGATTACTTTATTCTTTAACATAAAATATTTTGGGATATCTTTCCAGTATCCTCCGAGTTGGCTTTTAGGTAATGATATATCGAGAGTCATTTTCTTATGTGTTAGACTTATATATAATATATATATATACACATATATATATATATATATAATATATATTAATATATAATACTATATATATCATACATACATTTGTATATAATATATATATATATATATATATATATATAAAATCTTCCTCCTATCCCCATATTGGGGTGAGGTGTGTAGCATACACCAGAAAGGAATTATAGAACAGGAATCAAATCGAAAAGCCCACCCCCTCCCTTACCGTCCCTTTTATACCCCCCAAGTGAGAACTCGTGGCAGTCAGAAAAATCCACACTGAGGTTTTACGTGACTGCGACGGACCCTCACTGTGGTATCTCGTCAATGTGGGGTTCATTTCCTGGGCAAAGTCCCCAAGCATACCCTCTCACAGAACCCAACCATTTACTCCCTTTATGCACCTCGCTTCTGCCAAACTCACATTTCACTTCAGACATTCCTTTACGGACTCGATCCACTTTTTCTTCCGTCTCCCAGCACACTCATTACTACACATTCGCTTAACCAACCCTATCATCCATCCTTTTCATATGACCAAACCATCTTGATGTACTTTTTATTCTCTAATGTACGCCATTCGTCGCACCACACAACTCCCTAATGCGTTCATTCCTCATTTTTATCAATTCTCACACCTAACACGCCCCTAAGATTGTTTATCTGAACACTTTGTACCTTAGATTTTAGACCATAGTTTCACTACTATACATTGAGACGGGTAACAACATACCCTCGTGCAAAACATTAGCGAACTTGAGACTTTGTCCTTTCACAGCCACCAAGGATTTAATTGCACCAGCCACCTTCCTGTCATTCATAACTTTCCTACTACATTCTGCATAATCCGCTCCCTTTCATCCAACATATGTCCTAAATATTTAAAGTCTGATATGCTCCAGTTGCCCACCCGGAAAGACAAGCCACACGAGGAGCTCTCCTCACTCACTACCATAACCTTACTCTTATCTACATCTACTTTCAAACCCCTTCTTTTACACACCTTGCCAAACCCCTCTGGCAATCCTCTCAAACTCTTTTCAGATTCACCACACTAAACCAGATCATCCGCATACACATAAGCAGGAGGCACCCTCACTCTCTTCCACCTCCGATCATTCTAACACCTTCTTCTGCCACCCCACCTCTAATTCTTTTTGATAACCCCAGTCCAATACAAATAAATAGACCAGGGAGACCAAACACTCCCTGCCTCACCTCCGCTATTAAATATTAGACCAATCACTTTTCGACTCCATTTATTGCTTACACACGCTTCACTATCGTTTATACATACTTTTGATTCCATTCAGAAGCGTATCACCAACACCATTATATCACTTTACACCTTGAGGACAAGGAATCCTATCATACACATACACCTGTTGCAAATCCATGAAAACCTAAATACAATTTTCTTTTCATTTACTCAATCATTTGTTTCAATGAGAAAAGATTTCTTCCACACAGTACCTAACACTAACTAATAAATGCCACATTGTACTGATTATAAGCTTGTGGCTAGACCACAATACTCTTCAACCAAAAAATACCAGCATATATCTTACCAAAATACCTACAACACTCAATAGACGTAATCCCCATATTCCCCTAGTTCCCCTTTACCCCATAATATCTATATTATTATATATATAGTTATATAATATATATATATATATATAATATACAATATAATATATATATATATATAATATAAATATATATATATATATATATATTATTATATATAATATATAATTAAAAATAGATATATGTTTAATGCAGCTGTTCTTTTGAGTGGTTGAAAACTATTTTGAAGTTTTGTTTTAAATTATAAAAGTGTCCATATTTGCCTTTAAGAAATTTTGGAAAATTTTAGGAAATGTTTAGCGGCTTATGAGGTTTTGCGTTGCCATATATTAGAACAAATAAGCTGTCGCACGTATACTTTGTGTGTAATATAGTTTTAAGAATATTTATGAGATTAAGACTAATTTTATTTATAAATAATTTATTTGGTGGGTGACGTGGATGGAATTTAATGTTAACATTTGCAGAGTTGATCTGAACGTAAGTTTAATGAATTTGATTTCTTAATATGTACCTTTTTGTTTCTTGATAGAGTACATTAAAGAATCCACTGAATTTTTTTCTGTCTTGGTTTGAAAAAATTTAGAAATTATTGACAAGTAGGTTAAGAAAGTTTTTTGCGAAAAAAGTTACATAAGATACCAAGTATATAATATATATATATATATATATATATATATATATATATATAGTATATATATATATATATATAAATATATATATATATATATTATATTAATAAAATATTGTACCTCTCCGAACATAACATGAGCATATAAACGGTAAAACCTGGATTCCGGTAATAGTAAATAGTGAAGAGTGATTTAATTTCATGAAAAATTTTAACCCATTTGATAATTTAAGAAGTGCTAAGTCGTTTCCCTTCTCCCAAACCTGATCTCATTATCCTTTTTTTTACATTTTTTATTAAAACTAATCTTTCAATATTTCCGAATACTATTTTTATTCTGAGAATTATATGTTGCCACCGCTATTCTTTACATGTAAAATATTAATGTTTATATTTTTTAATACTCTGTGTCAATTATCATTTTTTATCATGAATTTATTAATTACTGTTGTTTGTAAGTTGTATCAAATTCTCTTTTTTTTGTTAGGTATATTTAATTATTATTTGGGTGTGGCCCATGCGAAATGAGCTAATTGCTTTTGTTTTTTTTCTAATCCTCAGCGTTCGAGAGTATGGAGGTTCAGAGTTGTGATCAGGAAGCAGAAGATATTAAAACATGAGCCACTTGTTTGGATATATTAAAAAATTTTGTGATGTTTTCGACATGCGGAAATAACTATTTTTGTATAAATCAGTTAGAAAAAAAGCATGTAAATTTTAGCCCGAAAAATTTGTAGTACCATTATGTGCATTGCAGAAGAAGCATAGCAGCCCAACATCACCTTAATACACAACTATGGAAGCTCTACTCTATATATATATAAATGTTAAATTTGATTCCATCCATGATTTAAGCTCATAAAAGGATCAAAAAAAGGAAAATATTTTTATTAAGTTCAAATTTTAATTAATATTTTTGTGTCTTTTTTAGGCTATCTCTAATATATAAATTTAGAGTAGCGAGAAATCTTACCAATGCTGAGATATATATATATATATATATATATAATATAATATAATATATATATAATATATATATAATATATATATAGTATATATATTATAATATATATATATATATATATATATATATATGATGTAAAGGTTGAGCAGTTAGTATTTGAGATAATTGGGACTTAAAAATTTTTTTGGGTAAGATCTCATTATTCTTGAAGATGTATGTAAGCAAATAGTTGGAATTAAGACGATAGTTAATTATTAAATAGTTTTTAAACCAGAATAAGTGATTTGTTTATATTAGAGATATATATTAAATATAAAATATATACAGTGTTGTAAATAATAAGCCATCTTAATAGGATGTCTTAAAGTTCTGTATGCAGTTATTCGGACCTTATAATAATTCATTATTTTGTACATAATGCGTTTTCACTTAAATAGAAGCCGTTTATTTTATTTTTTTTTTTTTCTGAAAATTTATTCAGTTTTAGGCAGTGTTTTGTTTAGGTTTAAAACCAATTAATATGAAAAAATAGAGATATGCCAGACCCTAGATTTAAATGTTTAACAAAATTTGTTTACTTAAATAAAGTTTTACAATATTAAAAGTGCTTCCGTAAACTGTGGGCATTAAAAAGTTTTAACACGGGTCTGTTGGGAAACTGTGTACAAATATAAGTGTTTTGTTCTGATCTCTTTTGAGTCTTGTTTTGGTCAATCCACATTCCATTTCTACAGTTGAGTTTGATGCCAAGATTTTTGTAAATTTATAAGATCCATTATAGTTGTGTGTAAATAAATGTATATTTTTTTTTCTTTTAAAATTAATTTTGATTGCTCATTAGTTATTTTCCATATTTTAAGCCAAGAGTTGATATATGATTTCTAGCCTCTGTTTATTAACATTGCCTGCCTGTTGTATATTTCTTATTAAGTAAATTGATGCATTTATTAAACATAGATTTTTGTTTTCAATAGAAAATGTCAGCATTAAGTTGATGGCCTCATCTGCCCTAGTAGCATATAGCCTGTAAGAACGTGTAACCAGTAATTTGAGTTAGAACGGTAGACAGGAAGCGCCTCCACACCCCCTCCCCCCCCCCCCCCCCCCCCCTTTTCTCTTCTGTGTGTCTTTCAGTGTGGTTTGTTGTATAGTTGTATATTGAGATTTGTGTATTTTTTGTCCCCCTAGTAGTAATTGCTTCAGAATGATTATATAATATAATATATATATATATATATATATAATATATATATATATATATATAAAATTAAGATATAAAAATATATGCATATTTATTATAATATATATATATAGATATAATTGTGCCATTGACAATACATATAATTGCATTATCTTTTGCATTCACAAAAGGGTCAATCAATCACTTTATTGAACAAGGAAAGGAAAAATAAATTTTACAATATTAAAAATAGTTTTTAAATAAATACAATCAAAAAAAAAATTGATAAAATGAGGAAATGAACGTATTAGAAAGTATGTGGTGTGATGCAAGGGGTAAATGAAGAGAAAGAAGTGAAAGTAAACGTTGAGATGGTTTGGTCAGTGGAAAGGATGAATGATAAATCGGTTGGTTAAGCTGATAAGTGTGAGTGTGTTGGGATTCGACCGCCTGAAGACCGAAAAAAAAGATTGGATTCTTAAAGGAATTCTGTAGGAGAGAAAAGTGGGGTTGGCAGAGTTAGAAAAAGGCATAATACTGAATGGCGGGTTGTGAGGGTATGGTTGGCCCACCGGCAGGGAAGAACCCCTACACTGCGATATGCCATAGTTGAGGCCGGTCGCGGTCCGAAAGCCTAACGGTGATTTCTGACTGCGACGAGTTCTTACTAATAGTAAAGAGGGCGGTACGGCTGGGCTTCTTTTCATACTTGTCCTTTCTCGCAATGCTTTTCCAATAAAAACCAATGGTCGGTTTCTTTAGGAAAAGTATATAATATATATATATACATAGTTTATAAGTATATTAATATAATATTATATATATATATAAATAATATATTATATATATATGATAGATAAAATTGGAACACCCCTCTCTAGATAACACCTTACAGACAGTCCTAACCCATAGCCCTGTGTGCGGGGAGAAACGAATCCCACATCGTATTCCGCGTGCGTAGAAGTCTGACCTAAGGGGCGTGTAAGTTGGTTGCTGCCTACTACATCCTATTTCTGCCAGAATGCTAAATGCAGGCCTCGGAAAGGTCGGGAGATCGCCGTAACCGAACCTTCGAACTTTCGCGAAATTTGTAGAAGCGATGGGTAACAAAAAATTGGAAAAAAAAATGTCCCCCCCAGGCAGAAATAAATGTTGAGGAAGAGAGGTGATGGATGTATCTTAGAAAGGGCAAATTTGATTGCTTGCTCTGTGACTGAAAACAAAGATGAATAAGGAAAAGGTGGAAATTAAGTGGTTTGATGTGAAATGTGTGCGTGCTGGGGTGATTGAGAAATTGAGAGAGGAAAAAGGAGTCAATGTGATCGAGCTGACCTGTGATAAGCTATGGAGACTTGTTGTGTGTAGCCTAGAAAATTCTAATGGTAAAAGTAAGTTTGAAAAGTCAAGGTATTGTGGTTGGACGTATGGTACCATCTGAGGAAACGTGAAGAGGTACCGAATTTCTGAGGATAATCTGAATGAGTCTGGATGGTGAGTAGGGAGCTCAGAAGACATAGTTTTGGGGACCTGTAATGGTGATAGGTATCAAAAAAGGATGGTATAACAGGTGCATTTGGTGGGCGGAGAAAATGAGAATGTGGAAGGTAGATGATTGCTGTGAAGAGAGTAGGTATGTGGAAGTAAACTTCTTAACACAAGAGTATCCATAAGTATACTAGAGTGGTGTAGGTAGAGATGGTATCGAAATGAAACAGTATGATTGATTAGTTGTGGTGAGAGAAGACGATGTTAAGATGTGTTGGATGTAAAATCAGTTAGGGGTTTAGGAAAGGGATTATCGGATCAATTATGTAAAATTAAGTTAGTAGTGGGCTTGGATGGAGAAGAAAGTGAGACAAAGGAAGTAGGTAAAATTAAGAGAGAAGTTTAAATTTGAAAGGTAATAAGGATAAAGTATGTAAGAGCGCTCGCCTATAAGAAACGGTTGAAATTGAACAAAGTTGACATTAAAAACGAGAAAGTCTGGGGCAAATGAATGAATGCAATTGTTAGTATGCAAAGGAAGTGGTGATGTTCTAAAGTTAGGAAGTAGTAAGTTAACAGCGGTAATGGTGGAATGAAAGGTGAATGGAAAACGTTTAAAGTACCAAAAGAAGCCGGGTGAATGTACTAAAACAAATGATGAAGATTCAAAAAGAAAGATGCTGGACATAGTATAAGGAGAAAAAGAAAATACCTAAAATGTTAACGTAGGAGAAAACAAGAGGTAAAATAAACAGTTTGGAAGGAGATGGAATGGCGACCTACAAGGCAATTAGAAGCCTTCTGGAAGAAGCGCGAAAGGTTAAGAAGTAGAATAAGGGGAATCGCTAGAAATAATGACATAGGGATGGGCTTTTGTAACTGATGAAAGGATGTGAGGGGAGTGTGAAAAAACACTTCGAAAACGCAACAATATAACAAGTAATGAATTACTACTAATGTGTATGGGCAAGAAGGAATGGGTATTTTGGGATGAGTTTATTAGTAAGAAGGAGGTAAATGAAGGTGGAGAAGTTGAGAACTGTAATCGAAAAAACCTCCCTACATCAAAAGGGATAATTAAGAGCGAGCGAATGGTGGTTGATGAAGTTGTGTATAAGACGCGTTTATGGAGGGTAAGTCCAAGGGATTGGGAGGAGAGCGTAATAGTACCCCTTTATAAGGAATGAGAAAAAGGGGAACTGTAAGAAATTGAAGGGACATAAGTTTATTTGAGTCTTGTAGGGGAAGGATATTTAGGTATTTGTGGTCGAAAGATGTGGTCCGAGTGACTAGGCACGGATTGGTGAGAAGCAAGGGTGCGTTTTAAGAGTGGTAGAGGATGTGTGACAAATCTTTACATTGAAAAAATGATTGAGAGAAATAGTAGAAGAAAAATAAATTGTAATTAGGTTTTGGATTTGCAACAGGCGTATATAGAGTTAATAGGGAAGCGTTAGGCAGTGTTAGTGAAGTGGTGTTGTGGTAGCTTCTGAAATGGAAATCAAAAAGTAGTATGACGAAGTGACAGCGTGTGTAAGAATAAAGGTGTCAATGGATTGGTTGAGGATTAATAGCGAAGTAAGACAGGGTTGTGTTATGTCCTTGGTATTCCATTTGTATATGGATGGGTATGAAAGAAATTGAGGTGGGGATGCAGGAGGGTAGAATTGTTAATATTATTAGTATTGAGTGGAGGGTGCCCTACCCTATTATATGCGATGATTTGGTTTCTGTGTGGCGAAATCTGAAGAGTTTGAAAGGATGGAGAGAGAGATAGAAGTGGAGTCGGAGGCTGAAAGTAAAGTGGATTAAGAGTAAGTGTTATGGTTGTGAGTGAGGACACCCTCAGTGTGAAGTTATGTTAGATGGGAGCAGCTAGAACAAGTGCTCTGAGTTTAAAATTAGTATGTGGTGGGAGGAACAGGACGGAACGACAGAGTTAGTAGGAAAAGTGGTGAAATGGCAGGAAGTGGCGTGTGCATTAAATCGTGGTGAATGCGAAAGGACTAAGTCTTGAGTGTGCTAGGGTCCTACATGATATGTTGTTACTGTGTTATTGTATGGTAGTGAAACCTATGTCGGAATAAAAAGTAAGGATCAAAGTCAATGGTTTCATGGACCAATCTAGGGTGTGGAGAAGAATGATAAAAGAAGGGAATGACACCGGATAGAGAGTGGTGTGGTGTGAAGAAAGGTAAATGAAGAAATAATAAAGTATGTTAGATGGTTTGGCATTGGGAAAGGATGAAATGATAGTATGTTGGTTAGCGGATGTATAGTGGTGAAGTGTGTTGGGAACCCGACCGGCTGGAGACCGAAGAAAGAAAGTGGATTGAGTCGGTAACGAAGTCTGAAGAGAGAAATGTGAGTTTGGCAGAGCCGAGAATAAATGGTGCAGAATAGGAGAGAATGGCGGGGTTTGTAAGTGGGGGCATGTTGTGCCCCACTGGGCCAGGGATACCTTACTGAACGAGTTACCATACGTGAGGTCCGTCGCGTCCATGATGCTCTAGGGGATTTCTGTCTGTGACGAAGCTCCACTAAGTTAATGGGTACAGAGGGGCGGTAAGCGGGGCTTCTTTCGACGTCTGTTCAGGTTCGCCGAACTGCGTGTCTTTTCCGATGCTGTACAGCACCTTACCCCCATTGGGAGAGGAAGGAAAGAAAGAAAGAAATATAATAATATATATATATATGATATTAATATATATAATAAGAAATAAATCTATATATATATAATTTACATATATAATATATAATATATATAATGATTCTTGAATAACCACCTCAATAATAATAGTTAGATTGAAGAGAGTGAGCGTTTCACGATAAAGTGCGTCTCTTCCGAGGCTGCTGATTCACAGTGCTGCTAGCAGCCAGCTTCCTGCACCATACGCCACAGAAACTCCTCCCCCCCCCCAGTGACGAGATGCCGCCGAGCACACTCCGCTTTCGAACCTGAAGGACGTCCCGGTGTAAAGCTACGGGTGCACACCAATAAGTCACAGAAGGCTCGACCAACCCTGTACTCCTACTACAGTTGTCCGCACCTGCAGAAGCTGAGCTGGAAGTAGTGAGAAGTACGGTACACAGGCGTAACATCACTCACAGCATAACAACAGAAAAAACATTGATTTGTGTTGATACGTGTTCAGGTTTACTCGGTGTCACCATTGAAAGGTATTTTCTGATCTGAGATAACCATCTACCAAAATAAGAATATAGAATGTGAAGAGAGCGTTGTCACCCCAGCAAAGTGCCTTTCTTCCCGAAGCCGCTGGATTCCTACATAAAGTAAATATATATAAATATTAATATACTATATATATATATATATAATATATATATATAAATATAAAAATAATACTAAATATAGATAAATATATATATATATAAATATATATAAAAAATATATATAGAGTTAGTGTACAGGACCCACCGCGGCCGACACTGCTGAAAAATCGGCACCAATGGAAGGCCTTAAATGATCAACGATCCAAAGATGTTCATTATTTGATGGTGAAATGATATATGTAGATATATAGAATAAATCATAACTAAAGAAAAAATTTTATCCTTGTATTGTTAATAGTCTAATTACATAAACAAAATCAAATGCAAAAAATATTCACTTGAAATACAGAAAATAGTGTTACTGCTAAAGTGTGAAGATTCAGATAAGATAGGGAAAATCTTTAGAAGGTGTTATGGACCCGTAAAAAGTAGAACACGATCAGCGAGATAGGTCCAACACAAATCAATACTATAGTTCACCGCAAGACTGAAAAATTCCATTCAACTAATGCCTTACACATGCGGTCATAAGCGGACCATTTTTTTTTAAACTAAATTTGTGTAAACAAAAGCCTTTTTAGGACCCTATTCTTAAAGCTCCTTCCGTCTCGTAAATGCATTTTTGTTCAATGATATAAAATAAAAATTGTGCAATAATTTTGTTTGCCCAAGCTAAAGTTACTTAATTTTATTAATACATTAATACTATTAAATTTTTTCGAGCTTAAAAAAGCTTCCGAATTGGGTCAGATGACGCAGCTTATCCTATCAAATGGCGAAAATATATTAAAATCATCAGCAATCTTCAAACTTCATTTTTGTTTAAATATGTAAAGACTGATTGTTGATTCATATAATTTTTTGAATTTATTAAAGTTCCAAAAATATCGGCAAATTTTGTGACAATTTTCTCATGCCTAGACTTGATTCTCATAAACAAAGAACTTTTTACAAGTGTTAAGGAATTTACAGTAATTTTTTTTGTACGGAGATAAGTAACATTTATATGTTGTCCTGTTGTTATCAAATCAAAAATTGTATTAAATCCCCCTTGGGCCCAAGCCACGATTTAAAGTCAACAATAAAGACAAAATTTGGAGTTACAATCAAAGAACAATTTACTGAGAATACAAAAACACTCTCTAAATTTGTAAAATATCGATGTTGATACATTACCCTCAAGCGGACTATTACCGATTAATGTTATAAGGTGGAGGGGAGGGGGAGCCGAAGACTGGATAACTTATTTCATTTTGTTTTTGTTTTTTGGTTTTTATTTGTGGTTCTTTGTTTACGTTCATTGTTTAAACTTCAGAAATAATTTCAAACTTTAGGTTCAAGTTTCATGAAAATTCGGCTTCATTCGCTATAATTGATCAGGACGTTTCATTTTATGCCAAAGTTTAGAGGCTATTATTTTGTATTTAATCTTTTAAAGCAATGATTCTCACAAAAAATAATAATACATATTTCTTAACGATTCGTAACAAAAAAATAAATAAAAATAACCCATTTCGTACACGCATAATATATATAAATAATATATATAAATAATATAATATATATTTATATATAGTATATATATATATATATATATATACTATATATATATACATTTCAAAAATAGATTAATTTTTTATTTCAACGCTTTAATACATATAATAATGATTAAATATATAAAAGTGTGTATAATATAAATATATTAATTATATAATATAATAATAATATAAATAGTATATAATATATATATAAAAGATATATAGTATATATAATATATATAGTAATATATATATTATAATATATATATATAAACAAATATATAGATGACTGTCCAATGTAAGTTTTTCTTTCGCACACAATGTCGTTCGGTCGTGGTTTCTTAACCTATACGCCTACTACAAATGTAAGGGCGTTTTTTTGACATTGCGGTTGACTAATTATAGACGGGTCCAAGGAACAATCAATGAAGATAGAGTGAACAGATTGCGGGTGTGGCGACGGCAAAATTGCAAATGGGGAGGTCTTGCACATATAGTGACCCTGTGATGTGATATATGTGGCCAAACGAGGCGTGCAAGTATCAACTGTGCGCTGTCCCGTCTGTGGAGGCAGACCACTCGCCTAAAATTTTTAGATTGTTCTGCTTTGTTCTGTTCTTCCCCGCCCGAATCACTCCCAACACTCTTGCCAAACAAGAGGGTCCAATTTTGCTCGGCGAGCGCCGAATTCCCCCTCATAAGAAAATGGAATAAAATTCGAAAGGATTTGGTCGCGATGTTTTGACCATATAAACACCAACTGAGCTTTTTGACACTCTAAAACTCGTATCCAGTTTTTCTGTGCGTAAATCTGTATCCAAGATATAAGGGTAAAATATATGTGTTTTGACATTTGTCGAAACTCCTCCTAAACTATTTTTCGAAATGATTCAAACTTGAAAAATACAAAGAATGGAATATTATCTAAAAATGATAGCAGGGAATTTGATATTTCACCCCATATTGG
The DNA here is from genome assembly GCA_015478945.1 of Trachelipus rathkii. Classification (NCBI taxonomy): domain Eukaryota; kingdom Metazoa; phylum Arthropoda; class Malacostraca; order Isopoda; family Trachelipodidae; genus Trachelipus; species Trachelipus rathkii. The sequence continues at coordinate 50,984 of JABUQX010041945.1, forward strand.
GGAATGGTCGATTTTCAAAACCGAACTATTTGGTTGAATGAAAAATTGGAATATTTTTTTTTTGTTACGATCCGCAGAAATTCAGGACATTGTAGCGGGGAATATGCACATTTCTAGTTGCTTAGATAATTTCTTTGTATATGCAGTAGTTTGGCATTTTTCTTGGCTCGGCTTCCTACATGCGTCCCAGTCAAAGGGAGCCAAAATGACGTTCTTCTCTGTACCCTCATCCCGAGGGAAAAGTGCGGGACAAACTAAAAACCCCATGCGGGAAAGGCACCGGATATCCCAAGGGCTGTGACGGGAAAAAAAGGGAGGGCAACCCACAACAAGCCTCAAATTGACATGATGGCGGGATAAAAAGAAAAAAAAAGTATAGAAAAAGGATAAAGAAGGTGGTTTGAAAAGACGGAAATTAAATAAAAAATAGGGAAGATGAAGAAATGGCTGAAAGAAATCACAATAAACGAAAACACGAAAAGCACAACAAACTGCAACATTTTGTGTTGGGGAAGGAAGGGACACACATAAAGACCCACGCATGTCTCATCGCTTATGTCCAATGCCACAATTTATTAGTGAAAGCAATAACAACATCCCACATAAG
>JABUQX010041946.1:0-13566 GCA_015478945.1 Trachelipus rathkii
AGAGCGATAGACGTGCAAAGTAAGGGACTAGGGTTCGATACCTCCTCCTCATCCCAGGTAGAAATTACCTAAAGCATAGATAGATAACCAGGCATAACATAGATAGATAGATAGATAGAGTGAGAGTAGATTTACTAGATAGATAGATGAATATTTGGTAGGAAAACATGCCGAATAAAGAATATTTGACAAAAAATAAATACACATACACACAAATGAGTTGTCTTTATTTAAATCTCATCTATTCTTCATAACTTCAATTCGCAAATATACTCAATTAAATGATATATATATAGAATAAATATCTATATATAATAATCTATAATATATACTATATTATATATAAATATATTATATCCTAAATAAATAACATCATATATATTATATGTATAATCTTTGTAATGATGCATATGAAATAATGTCAATCTTTTACTCCTTATATCTATAAATCTACATATATATATATATCTATATATCAAGATACACAATTATATATATATCAATATAATATTATTACTATATAGTAAAATTACATATAATATAGCTACTATACTAATTATATATTATATATATTATGTTATTATATAATATTATATATTGTTATATATACTTATGATATATATAGTATATATCAAAAATGGGCAGACACGCTTTCCCTGGGTTTCTCCGCCCCATTATAGGAAAAGATTATACATTATCTATTCCCAATTCTCAAAATAAAGTGCATCCCTATATCTCTCTCTCTCTCTCTTCTCTCTCTCTCTCTCCTCTCTCTCTCTCTCTTCTTCTCTCTCCCCCTCTCTCGTCTCCTTTCACTTCTCTTCTTATGAACACAAATACGCTGCAAATACACATCAATAGCAACACACACACAGACAACACACACACAGTACTCAATAATATAACTATAAAAATTAATATATAAATATATACTATATATTATAATATAATATATATATTATATATAATCATTAAATATACTTATAACTATATATATGATATATTATCATTAATCATATTAATAATCGATATATATAGCGTGTCTAGAGTGTGTGTGTGTGCTGTGTGTGTATATATATATTCAATAGAGTATTGTTATATATATATATAGAGAGCATAGAGAGCTAATACTATATATATAAGTATATATATATGTTGTCTATCTATAATATATATCTAAGTTGGAATTAAAGAAACTGCGCATGATACACCTTTTACCGAATAAAGATTAAGTTCAAGCCAATGAAACGGCGTTAAATTAAATATAAATAACAGGTACCGCTATAACTCGAGAACTTTTAAAACAACGGGAAAAAAAATCCATAAAATTGATCTTAACGAGTCCATTCATCGCTACTCCCCGACGCAATACGGTAAATTAAGAATACAACAATTCGTCGAGATATGTCAAGAAAATAAATTTAAGTAGGAAATTCACTAGTGAAAACTTATCATTTTTATATATATATAGTAATATATAGCTTATATATATATACTATATATATAATATATATATATTATAATATACTATATATATATATATTATATATACTAATATATATATGATTATATATTCATTTTTTAAATTAAACATTTTTGGGGGTTATTTCTGAAATTCCTCATATTTTATTCAATTAAAGTTGCCAATATTCGACGGGTTTAACCCTTTAACCTACTCATTGTGCAAGAAAGTTGATTATCTCGGTAAATATTGCATGCGTTTCTATACTACACAGATTCATGCGTTTTTATACTGTACTAATTCATGCGTTTTCATACTGCACAGATGCATGTGCTTTTATGCTTTTCAGATTTATGCGTTTTTGTCCTGTACAGTTTTTATACTGCTCAGATTTATGCATTTTTATTATATCTATTCCCAATTAATACGTTTAAACTGCACAGATACTTGCGATTTTATCCTGCATAGATTCAAGCCCTTTTAACTGCACGGTTTGGTATATTTTAAATTGCCCATATTTATGCTTTATTATACTTGCACAGATTCATGAGTTTTTAGCTGCACAGATTTATACTTCTTGAACTGCATAGATTTATGCATCTTTATAGTACGCAGATTTATGCCTTTTTATACTGAATAGGTTCATGCGTTTTTATACTGCGTAGATTAATGCGTTTTAACTGCACGGATTTTTGCGTTATTATACTGCACATATTCATGCATTTCTATAACAGAATAGATTGTTGCATTTTTAACTGCACAGGTTTAAGCGTTTTTATGCTGCACAGATTCATGCGTTTTTAACTGCACATATTTATGCTGTTTTATTTTGCATAGATTTATGCGACATTAACTGCACAGATTTATGCGTTTTTAACCGAACAGATTTATGGAATTTTAATTGCACAAATTTATGCGTCTTTAAGCGAAGAAGTTGAGAATATTTGTATGGCTTCTCGCGAACCATATACACTATTATCTAGTGAATCTTCTTTACCAGCTACTTTCATAACTCTTCTATCCTTTTTTATAGCTATTTCTAACTCTTATGGGTCATGTATTGTGTGGAATCATATGTTTTTAGGGTCGGTGAATTGATTCCCCTGGCTCCCTTGTCGATTGAAGAATATAGCATTCCTAATATTCGGTGTCACGAAATAGGCCCGGTCATGTAGAAGGTTGACCTGACTGCTCACTTACTTATTTATTTTTAGCTTTTTTATTAAAGTGTGAGTATGCAGTTAGAAGGTATCTGCTATTTAATATCAAGACTTGAGGCTATCACCTGCCATGATTCGTACTAATACACCGAGAGAGGTTTTACTCCCTATCCAAAAATATAGTAATTCATGAAATATAGTAGGGAAGGGGCTGAGCCCCCAAATATCTATAAACGCTTGAAAATATGACTCACGTTAGAGAATGAAATTTGGTAGTTAATGAAAAATGAGTCTCTATGTGCAATAAAGAAAGAGATATTATTGAATTAGAGATTAGGTCTATATGGAATAGTTATAGAGTGAGACTTAATGGGTTCCGTAAAACAAGAGAGGCTGAGTATCGGAACCGGATGAATAGAGTGCCTCAAAGAGTATGTTGCAATGCTAACTCGCGAGAGTACAAATCCAATGGAGGTCAGAGATGAGTGTGTCACGGTGCTGTGAGTAATAATAAGTGAATTGAGTAATATAATGAGGATATTAAATAGTAAATATCTGATGAGTATGTGTTGTATAGGAGAGAACGCGGCGTTATAAAAATGAGAAAATAAATGAAATAAGTACGCTTGATGAGCGCTTGAGTGAGATAGATCGGATCCCACTGGCGAAGGGAGAGAATGAGGTCCCGGAACGGAATAGTGGTTAACAAGAGAGCGGTATTATGAATATAAAGGACGATTGAGATAGTGCATCGTTGCGCAGATCGAGAACGAGTCTCGAGCCTGGGAGCCCGAAGAAAAGAATATAGGAAGCAGCAACAGGCAAATGATAGAGTAATGGCACGTAGCATTATCTGAGTATGACAAGAGGAGGAGATAAAATATGGCGCACTCTAATAACGAGGAAAGTAGCAAACATAGGTTGGTACTACAGGCTTAATGAATTTTCTGTTCTAAGATATACAGATATTCGAGAGTATATATGGTTTGTGGCCCACCTGATGAATCAGAGGTAAAACCCTACCACTAGAACTGCACTATTACGCATCTAATGTGTAAAGGAAAGACTTGTCCAGTCGCGGCTAGCTATAGTTCCTTATTCAGAGTAGTAGAGGTTCTTTAGATGCGAGTTTGAATTTTCTGACACCTGCGTACACCAGAAGAGATACGCTCCGACTATATTAAGTATAAAGAAGCAGTGCTGTACTGAGTCAAAATGCCTCTATTGTTGGGCTTCACCGTTTATCAGTAAATACTTTTAATATTCTTATCTATTAATCACTATATTTTTGTTTCCATTAATGAGGTGCAAATAGCACGCATACCTGTACCTATTCACTCATTGTCTTGGGGAAATAAAAGGTTAAGATGATATTTATATAAATATTTAATATTATATATAATTATATATATCATATTAAGTTAAAATATATATATATTAATATTATATTATATAATATATATTAATATATATATATATATATATATTATTATATATAATATACTAATAATATAATATAATATATATTATTATATGATATATAATATTATATATTAAATAATAATATATAATTAATTAAATTATATTATATAAATAATATATATATATTAATATATATATAATATATATATATATATATTATATTATATATATATATATATATATATTATTATATATAGTATATATATATAAATAATTAATTAATAATATATATATATATTAATATTATATAATATATATATATTATAATATATATTTAATATATATATTCAAATTATATATATATATATAATATATATATATATTATATTATATACTATGTTGCAATATAGGAAAAATATAACCCATGCATCATAATATGTAAAAAGTTGATAAAATAAAATTTTGTTTATATATTTTATTTTAAGTGCTATATAAAGTTTTATATTAATCAGATATATAATATAGTATATATATATTTAAGTTATATATAATATTAAGTATATATTAATAGTTATATTATAATATTAATATAATATATATACTATATATATATATATATAGATATAATATTAATATATATATATATATATTATATATATTAATCCTATTATAATATATAATAAATATAATTAAATATATATATACATATAATATAAAATTAGACTTGTTAGGCAATATTAAGGAAAAAGTATCCGATATGTATACATATAGATATATATTTGGTATAGAGGGAGAGAAGTTTAATTCCAATCCTATTTCTTATCGTTGTAGTATTTATCTCTAGGATATTTGAATTCTCTGCTTACTATAAAAGTGTGTCTATATCCAGCTTTTCGAGGATTTACGATCTCTGTACCTATCGCACTTTTGTATCCTACATCACACTCCGCTATGCCTATCTGGCACGGATTGATATATATATTATACTCGTCTACTGAAGCATTAGAGAACCATTTATCATTCCTCGGTTTATGATTAGTGTTTTAAATTAGAGTGTGAAATAGAGTATCCTATTATAAATAAGCATGTAAAATATTTAGCTTCTATTCATTTTTAATACACTTCTTAAATTTCAACACAAAATTCGGAAACAACCTGTATCTTCTTCATTTATCGTCGAGTTCTATTTAAAACACCGTACAATTATATGATGAGCGAGAATCGAATATAGAGTTTTATGCGGAGTGTCGGAAAGATAAATCAGATTAAGATGAGAGGCTGCACATCTATGTAGCAATTTTTCTTTATTTTCTTCTTTGTTTTTGTTTATTTGAGCGCATTAAAACGCAGCCTATTTTAGAGAGAGAGAGGAAAGAATATGCGAGCTTGAATGTCTCTGAATAGATGAGAGAGAACGAGGAGAGACGAAGAGATGAGATTGATGAGATGAAAGAAGATGAAAGAGAGGGAGAAGACGAGAGAGAGAGAAGAGCGATGTGATTGGATTATGTAAAATTTGCTAGCGCAAGAATGGACGAGGAAATAGAAAAGATAGAGTTTTAAAGTTATTAGTTGAGAGTATGTCAATATTTGTTTTACGTGTGGGCGTTGTATAATGTTAAATGTATATAATATAAAAAAAAAAAAAACGAAAAAATAAAAATAAAAAAAACACAAACAAAAATCAAAGATACATAATAAATAAAAAACTATCATAGTTCTTTCAAAAACCTAAAAATAGGACTTCTCATGGGACACAAATAGAGTAATAACATATCTTAAGAATCTCTTAGGAAAAACTATTTTCAAAAAATAAAAATAAAAATATGTTCAGATTTTTATGAATTTAATTTGTAAATATTGTTTAGTACACACTAAACTTTTAATAGAATATTATATTATTAACTTACTTATATACGTTATAAATATAATAAAATATAATAGAACGACTTTGTAGTAAATTTTGTGTTATGAGTTATTTATTTACTAAAGAAACCCTTACCAAGGGTATAATATACTGACACCGAATGGAGCAGGAGTATCGGGTACTCTCGTATAAGCATTATTTTCCGGGGTAAAACTATAACGGGGTTGGACTATTTACCCCCCCTCCGGTGATGGAGATCTTCACGAGAACCTACCACGCATCATAATGTGGTATTCTTATTATTGAGGGTGTTCGAGCGGGGGTTCCTCCACCCCTACCCCTACGGAGTATTGAGAATAATACGTCAGCCCTATACCCTGTGTTATTCACCTATACGTCGGCTCGGCACACATCACCTACACATTATGCATCTAGAGTTTCTACCTTTATCAAATATATATATATAATTAAAATATATATAATAAAATACATATATATAATTATATATAATATATAAATATATTATATATAATATATATATATATATATAATATAATAATATAATATAATATATATAATATATATATATTAATATATATATTATAGTTAATATATATATATATTTATCATATATAGTATATAATATATTAATATATATATATAAGTATATATATTAATATTATATTATGTATATATATATACTATAGTCCTACTACCGTCGAGGCTGGTGAGTCCTGTACATCGACTCCCCCAAAAAAAAAGCCAAATTTTGTTTATTTTTTTTTAATTTATTTTTTTTTTTATTTATTTTTTTTTTTTAAACATTTTTCCTCACCCTAATTTACCAAGGATTCCAAAAAATCCTATCCTTATATTTTCCTTAGTAGACTATTGTGGTTTTAGAGTTTTTTTTTTTTTTTTTTTTTTTTTTTTTTTATTTATATTATTTTATTTATTTTTTTTTATTACGTTTCCTCAGATAAAAAATTTATTACCGTAGAAGGGCACAAACTAATGTATACCTGGTTCTAGCTGTAGCTAATTATAGATTTTTGTGAGATAGATATGGTATATGAATATCATAATATTAACTATTAATATATATACATAGTATATATCTAATATAGGATAATTATAGGTAATATTTATATATATATATATATATTATATTAATTTAGGGTATATCAATCACTGCATGTTAATCATATAAATACTATATTAGTGGTATATAATATTAATATATTATAATATATATTATAAGTATCTATAGTAGATTATATAAATATATATATTATATATATATGTAGGTGTGTGGTGTAATTAGTTGTTGATGTGTGCAATTATTAAATACATTCATTTTTATGTTTAACACGGAAACATTTCAATAAATTTAGTCCTTCTTAATCTTAGCAACATGTGAATTTCTTTTAGTTTTTTATTTTTCAGTTGTTACATGCTAAACAATGACATTAAAAATAATAATATATATTACAATATATTGCTAGAGAAGGGTAGAAAAAAAATTCTAAATTTTTATAAAAGTTAATAACATTCATGTATATTAAATATATATAATTATTACATGGTGAGAGACTAATATCGTACGTTGAGCTAACAGTAAATATTTTGAACTAAACTGAGTGATAATTTGTAATATAGCGAGTTTTTTATATATATAATAACCTTTTTATACAAATGTATTATTCTGTCACTAATTCAAGATCAAAGAGAAAAATAATCTCCCTTTTTCTAATAGTACTTTAAATGGGATAAACCTTGTTGCGTTTTGTTCTCTTTCAAATTATTTTCTTTTAAGGACTAAGAATATAGGTCTCTAGATAAAATGACCCTATGATTTATAATATTTGAGAGTTTATATAGTTTTAATTATAGATTATACCATTATGATATTCAATTTTTTAAACTGAGTCAGTCCTACCGAGCTTACTAAAAAAATAAAAATTATTAAAAAATTTCACGTTTCCATAAAATTTAAGACGGGTCTTCGAATAAATTGATTAAGGTAATAATGGCGGACGCGGGTGCAGTAGCGTATGTATACGCTGAGGTACGGCATATATGAAATATGTTAAGGATATTATCGGAGCGTGCAAATAAATGAATATAATGACGCGGAGTGCGTGAGTGTAACGTATGTAGGTTGAGCGGTAGCTAACTACAATAAAATTTCCTCAGACATGCTCATCCAAACACTATGTTATCATGTAGTGGGTATGTACAAGAGCGCGAGCTATTAGAGGAAGTCATGAGTTCAATTATAGAGTTGTTCATAAATAGTATAGTCATACTTTATATACTGATATGTTCAATTTTATAAGTATTACATTTTTTATATAATAAATATCCATGATTGATTTACTATTATAAATTGTTTACTATATTAATGCGATATTATTTATGAGACCATTATATTTCATTTAAATTGGTTGGTATATGTATTTAGAGAGAGTTCTTGAGACCTGGGCTGTGAATTGTTCAGAATATAATGGGGAGTATTTAATTTGTATGTATTTCACTACAATAAATTAAATGTTATCATTTATTAAGTGACTATTAACCTCAAGTACTTGTTAAGTTATGCATTGATACACTTTACCGGTAAATATATAAGGTTAAATATAATAACCATCATATATACGACAATGAAAGAATTCTTGGACTTGAAATATTTGAACTAGATTTTCTATTATAAGAAAACTTCTAACGAAAATAAAATTACTCACTATACTACATCTATATTATTATGAAATTATAATACTATCTATCTATTCTATCTAATTCTATCTAACAACACAACAACACTTATCTAATCCTTGCTACTAACTATCTATTCTATATAATATATCTATCTATCTATCTGATCTATCTATTTAATATCTATTCTATATCTTTCTATCTATCTATCTTTCTATCTATATCTATTTATCAATCTAATCTATTAATATCCTATTACTAACCTAAATCTAAATATCATATATTTTATCTTATATATCTTCTATCTTATCTATCTATTACTATATCTATTACTATATCAATCCATAATATTAGATATATTACTATCTATCTATCATCAATTCATTTAGGTATACGATCTAATACTATCTATCTATCTTAACTCTATCAAGCTTTAATTAACTATGAAATGGATATTTTTTTCGATCGACGAAGACAACAGTTATAACTTTCTATTAATCTATCATCTTAATATCTATCTGAAACTTATACCTTTAATATAACTATAGAAATGAGTGATCGATGTGTAGTCACTGCACTTTGCTAATCAGGAGAAAAGCTTTTAGTAGTCTCTGCCAATTACAATACTTCTACTTATTCCATAACACTTTAGGTAAAAAGTATAAGCCGTTCTCAAACATAGTTATGCTTACAAAGGGAGACTTCACTCAAGCCTTGATAACTATCATCCAATGCCGTAACCATTGTTTTATTAATCTATAAGTTTTCGATTTTTCTCCTTATTAGCAGGATTACAATTCATTGATGATTCAAGGGCAAGAAATCTTTGCATTCAATTAACCTAGTAACATAAGATTTCTAAATAAAATAAAAGTAGCTTATCTAACCGGCGGGCTTCTCATGTGAACTCTAGAATACATATCAAGATAGGTACTCACTGTCTGACTTTCTTTAATGACTATCATATGTATCATTTCTGCAGGCTATCTAAATTAGACAATAAGACCCAAATTACATTTATATATCTTATAATATGTTCTATATAATATGTCTATATGTCTAATGTTCTATAGTTCTATATATATATATATATATGTTCTAATGGTATCAAATGTCCTAATAGTTACTATTAAGATGTTCTATACATGTTTATCACTTATATATATACATTTTAATATATTTGAGTATATATAATACTGTTCTCTGTTCTTATAATAAATATAATGATATATTCTTAATATATAAAATATGTATTCTATATAACGGTAGTTTACAATATAATGATCATAACTAATAATGTTCTAATTTCTTAATTTCTAAATGTATCTAATGTTCCTAGAGTGTCTGTGTAATTTGTACCAACTATGTCTAGATATATATGGTTCTAATATATATTAATTAATTTATACTAATTAGTTTTATAAATGTTCTATGCTTTTCTATTGAGTAAGAAAAACAATTTTGGTATTTGAGGAGTTATCTGTTATGAAGTAATAGTCTCAAAAAAATATTCTATGTAGATTGTTTAATATTATTATCTAATGTATATTAAATCATGTTATTCATAAAGAGTCCTAGAATGTTAATTACTAATATATAGTATATTATATATCAAAATGTCCTATCATGTTCTCATGTTCTAATTCTAATAGTGTTCTAAGATAAAAACCTTGATTCTATATATATAAATGTTTACTATATAAATTGTTCAACTAACACAAAATTATTTAAATAATGTTCTAAATGGTTCAAATATAATATATAACATTTTAATGATATTTACTATATTTATAATGTTCTAATGTTCTAATAAACAATATGTTAATCTCAATATAATGTTCTATTAATGTTTAATGTCATAATGATTTAATAAGATTGATCTCTATTATATAATTGTTTTAATATTTCATATATAATATTAATCAAATTATGTTCTATATGTGCTGAATTACTTTGTTATAGTGTATAATTGATTCTAATGTTTTATTGTTCATTCGATCTATATGAAATTTTCGAAGTTAATAGAATTGACCGAAATGTACAACTTGTATTTAAATGTTCTAAAGATTTAATTATATCTGTCAATTTTATTGACAAATTGAAAGCTATTGATAAAGTTTGGAATTGCCTTCAATACATTAATTTGCCACTATCGTAATCAATCTTTCTTCGATTTCCGCTTCCGGTCGTTCAACTTCCCTCTTCAAACCTATTACACTCTATATTACTACTAATATCGTCTATATCATCTCTCATCTTACTCAATTCCTATCTATCTCATATCTCTGTATCTACTCTACTCTCTTCAATGTTGTCTCTCTCTCTATCTCATCATACAATATTGTATCACATTAATATAATAATTTACTTACTTTTCTCCTTTTCATATAGACTATTTGCCAATCTATCTCGAACTAAATTTTAAATAAGTACTCTTCATCTATCTCTCCTAATTCTCTTCTTCTCTTCTCGTCTCTCTCTCTCTGCTCTGTTATCTATATATCTCCTCTTTTTGACTTTTAATGTCCCTCTAGTTTTTCCTCATTATTTTATCTGTATCGATTGTCTCACTAAGAAATTCTAATAATATATAACTTATTCTACCCTAATACCTTTAAAAAAAATCATCTTACATCTATATATATCTCTCTATATATTGTCTCTACTAAGAAATTCTAATAGATATACTATACATTTACTATATTACTATACTTATATATATATATATATATATTGTTTTCTCAAGCTAGTGATATTGATTTTCGTGAACCTACTTTCTAGGACTCTTCTTCCAGCCTTCTAACCTTCTATCCTTTTTTAGCTTTTCTAACTCTTGGGTCATGTATTGTGTGGAATCATATGTTTTTAGGGTCGGTGAATTGATTCCCCTGGCTCCCTTGTCGATTGAAGGCATTCCTGAATTTCGGTGCGAAAATAGGCCCGGTAATGAGGTGCCCTGCCACTCTTTTATATTTTAGGCTTTTTAAGTGGGTTGCAGTTGAGGTATCTGCTTTAAACTTGGCACCCTTCCTAACACCGAGGTTTCACTCCCCCAAGATCAAGGGGAAGGGGCTGAGCCCACTAAACCTTGAAAATGCTCTTAGAGATGAAATTTGGTGAATGCATAAAAGATTATGAATGAATTAGGCTACTGATGTTAAGTTAAGTGTCGGAGAACATGAGCCGGAGTCGGAACCGGAGATAGAGCCAGAATGGATTTCTGACTCCAATTACACAATGAGTCAAATGAGGCGTCTTTATAGATGTTTTTAATGATTATAATAATATTTTGAGGGTTTAAGGACCCTAAAATGAGCCTGAGGAACCTCCTCAGGGGAGTTCCCAACTGGAAAGCAAAGAGTGTAAAATAAAGGAAGATTGAGATTCTCTCACAAACTCAGTTTGGCTTTACCAAAAACCGCAACTCAGAAGATGCTCTTATCTTTCTGACTGAAAAGTTAAAAAAATCCCTAAACGAAAAGCAAACATGTGTACTATACTATGAATTTTCTTCAAAACATTCGATATAGTTTCAATAAACCTACTCTTATGCAAATTAGAAAGACTTGGCATCGCATTTAGTATTCGGGTATTTTTCATGTCTTATGAACTAAGTTCTTTTATCAATCTACTCGAGATAATATTTCACACAAATAAAATATCTTCTTGAAAATAGATAAATAAAGCCTTCCCAAATCCTTAATATACTTGGTATATTTTTCTTGTTATCTTTCTTGTAAAGGATACAAAATTTAGGTTCTCTGAAACGCTTTCAAAATGGCTTCACACCACTCAAAATCGTTCTTGATACACTCCATAATCGTATATCCACAGATATTTTTTCCGTATTTATATTATATATATTATTGTTAGTAATATTTCTTTTATTTATACATTATATATTAAAAAGAATTAATATATTAGTTTTTTTTATAAAACTACTGGATAATTAATAATAGTAGTTATGTGGAATATGTATCACATATCTGAGGCTGATGGGAATGTTTTCCATACTTATGTGGAATATGTATCATATATCTGAGGCTGATGGGAATGTTTTCCGTACTTATGTGGAATATGTATCACATATCTGGGGCGGTTCCAATCACACACAAACCTTTTTAAAGGCTGCAGGCTATGTCTTTCTGTCTTATCAATTTCCAAGCTCTTATTTAAAGTTTAAGCTGTTGCATTACTTCTTGACACTATCGCTATTACTACAGATACTCTCTATCTACAGAGTCTCACCCTTTTTCTGTCCAACATTCTGATTCCTTAAACTTAACTTCTATGCTCATTGTTACATGCATTCAGCTAGCAAAATATGGAAGTCTCTTCTTTCCTTTCTTCTTTCTGTTCTAATTTTGGACACTGTTTTCTTCAAATGCAATGAATTTATTCCTTGCAACCTTTAATTAGTTGAAAATGAAAATTTGATATTATTGAAGATTTTTGGGAGGTTAAATTGTTATAAAGTTTTATTATTACCTTTCCCTACCAGGGTCCAAAACAAATAGCTAACATCTGCTATTATGGATTTGTTGTGGAACAAGTTATCAATCTCTGTATTTTGTTGGAAAAAAAGCGTTGTGATCACTCAATCTCTGTATCTTGCTGGAAGCGTGCGATCATTCAAGCTGTTCCGTAAAAAGGAGTCCCTCTCTCAGCCCCTCTAACCATCGTCCAATCGCGATAACCTATGTTCTTCCCAAATCTTTCGGATCCAGATTATTAACAAGAAAAGATTTTTTGAAACGATTCCTAATTCTTCTGATCTTTATTTTCTCCTTATCTTTTCCGCTATTATTCGGTGAGTCTTTTATTCGGATCTAGGCATCACGACACGGCGAAGTCCCCTTCGAGAAATTAAAAAAAGTCTGGCACCTCTCTCTTCTCTCTCTCCTTCTCTCCCTCCAGAGCATATCCTCCTCCTCCTCCTC
>JABUQX010041947.1:17500-26781 GCA_015478945.1 Trachelipus rathkii
GAGATAACATTAGAACATTTGAGATAGTTTCTATCTTCCTGCTCAGGATAGATTCGAAAACTTTAGAAAGATTAGAGGTTAGAGGTTAAAGATAGTAGACGATAGTTTAGAAAGGTTAGATGTTAGAGGTTAGAGGTTAAAGCTAATAGACGATAGTTAGAAGATTGAGATGTGCTGCTGAAGGGGGGGGGGGCCCTTCAGCAGCATCGATTAAATGAGCTCAAGTTTCCATCATGAAAGGTAGGTCGATCTTGACAGGCAGAGACAAAATGGGTTCCAAGGCAGAATCAGGCTTGACAGCAAATTGTTGAGGACCCATGTGGAGGGTAAATACCGTCGAGATTCGACTCTTTCTTGATAAAAAATAAGTTCGGAGAGAGCTGAAACTACATATTTAAAAAAAAAAAAAAATTACTATATAAGACATAAATTAATAGAGGAAGGGTAGATGTGAAGGTGTAACTTCAGAATCCTCTAAATTAAAATTTGAAGCTAAAGTTTGAGGAAAGAATTGATACTTCAGCAGAAGGTAAAACAGTAATGATGACATCAGAACAAACAAGAGGAGGGAAAAAGGAAGATGTAAGATACCAGAGAGAGAATGTGAAGAAAAGGAATCTTATACATAATAAAGTTTTCTAAGCAGAAAAGATTTTTTTTTTGTATCATGAAGAATAGAATTTACACGACTCTGTTGTGAAGTTAAAGTAGTATATGTTTTTTTTAAGTTTCAAGACAAAAGTAGTAATTTTTGATGCCGGCATCAGCATTATAAAAAAAATTATGCAGAGATAAGGTGATTTGAGAAATCCAGAGAAGGAAAGAGGTGAGAGAGAGAGAGAGAGAGAGAGAGAGAGGAGAGAGAGAGAGAGAGTGAGAGAGAGAGAGAGAGAGGAGAGAGAAGAGAAAAGAGAGAGAGAGAGAGAGAGAGAGAGAGAGAAGAGAGAGGAGAGAGAGAGAGAGAGAGAGAGAAGCTAAAAATCTAGTATACGATTTTTATCTCCAATACGAGTAAATTGGAACCTGCACAATCTGCTCAAAGTTATCTAGGAAAATTAAAAGAAATATAATGGCGAGCTTGAGTATTTGTAACACTCAAAATTATGATTTCGGAGAAAGGAGCAGAATTAGGAGATGAATAAACAAAACATAAATTAGTTACGGTTTGCAAGAGACCCTAATTACGAGGTATAAAATGCTGTAGAACTCGGCCTTTGCCACCAGAGGAGACATAAAAAATATATAAATTAACTAAACTTAGGGTTATATATAAGCAGAAAGTTGTATAATAAATATACAGCGCAAAGCAATACACTGCTTATAGTACATACATACATAGATTGTAGAGTATACTTACATCTGCCTATGACCGAGAACGGCATTGTTATTTCTTCTGTTCTGTAAATAAAAACCTTCTTCATAGATATCAGTTGTCCATCCCTGTTGAGTAGGAATTGGAACAAATAGTTTTCGGGGCGAATTTCCATTACGATAAATATGCTTTCTTTAGAGTGATGAGAGGATTCATTTCGATAAGAAAGACAAGAAAGTCAATAATTTCATTGTCAATATTTGAAGGTCTTCTATCTGAAGGGCGACTCCGCCATGTTTCCCCACGTTTTAATATATTTTTTGTAAAATTTACTTTTTTTTAATAAATATCCAAGAACAATTTCGGGGTAATAACTAAGCGTGAACACAAGGGTGAAAAAATATAATGGAGGAAATATTTCTATTAAAATAAAATTATATACGGTTTAATAAAATAAATCTTTCACATGAATGTATAAATAGAAAGGAAATAGTTAACTGAATATCCAGACAAATGATTTAATTACACAATTATATAACTTAATTAATATTGGTGCAATTTAACAATTTAATTTTTCCCTTTAAGATGTAACTGAATGTTAATTGGGAAATTTATTAATAAACAAAAATATAAATTTACTAATAGATAAATAAATATCAGTTTTCATTGCCTAATACTTTTGGTAAATTATCAAATAAGCGTGTCCGATTGAAGAAATAAGCGAAACGTTTGTTAAAAAGAATATCAAATTTGTCGGTTTAGTTATGAAATTGCCGAACGACGTAACATTTACGAATACAATTTCGGCAATTCCGAATTGTTCTGTTCACATACCGATCTGATTTACATTGTAGAATATACTAAAAAATTTATCGTACATGCGTGACGAATATCGAAATCAAATGATAAATTCTCGAAATCCAGAAAAATATCGAAAGAATTTGAAATTATCGGATTAAAAATTAATTAATTGAATCATCTGAAATCTGTCACAATGCAATTGATAATATATATATAATATATATTTATATTTAATATATTTATATATATTGATAATATATATATATATATATATATATATATATATATATATATAGTATATAATTAGTATATATATATTTATATATATATAATATATATATATATATATATATATATATATATATATATATATATATATATATATATATATTTTTTTTATTTTATTTAATATATATTTATTTTTTTTTTGTTTTATTTAGTATTAAAGAATTGAAAATTATTAATATAATATTCTCTTTATTATCAACGTGGAAAATTTCAAAACCCCAAAAGACCTCGCAAATTATTTACTTTATCTCGATAAAAATGATACAGCTTATATGGAATATTTTAGGTGTGTAATGAAATCTTAATTTTTAATTACAATTGAATTTAGGGTAGATTTTAATTATATTGATAGAGGTTAAAAGCTCTGAAGAAAATGTCTTATAGTATTTCATGTTTCCATAGGTGGAAGGAGGACTATTTTCTTATGAACAGGTTAGGTTGGCTCCGTCATGCAGTCAGCTTTTGCACACTTTGTCAGAAACTTCATTCCGATAAATCAGAAAAGATTTATTACAACTTAACAAAATGGTTTATAGGAGAAGCAAAATGTAACAAGAACATAAGTAGACTTACTATTCCCTCATCTTTATAGCGCGTATGAAATAAATTTTTGAAAATCACAAATTTCACTTTCACTTCTCCTTAATAATAAAAATTAAAAGGATCTTTATTTTTAAACATTATTAAAATTATATTTGTATGATGTTAATATATATATATATATATATATATATATATATATATATATATATATATATATATATATATATATATATATATATATATATATTTCTTTTTTATATCTCCTATGGTAGATAAAGGATATAAGAAAACAAAATATCAGCCAGAAATCTGTAAAACTTACAATTTAGAATATTATCAAAGGCCTAGGTGTCCTCATACACGTCGCTTGAAAGTGTGCCAGCCAAAATAACAAGGGGAATTTAAAGAAAAGTGTTCCACACTTTACCAATGGGATATGCATGTTAGAATTAAAAGAACGTCTAAGTCTTGAGGTCAGAGGACTGGACATAGGAAAGATTAGTACTACTATGAAGAAAACCATTGGACAACCTCTCCTCAAAGGTCAAAGGTGGAGTTGTGCGACTAGTGTGTTCATAAGAACAGTGGTTATTGTAATTCCTGTAGCATAGGGAGAGTGATGCAACAGTACGACAGGCGGAAAGGATTTGGAAAAAATAGTGAGAGCAGTAGAGTTGATTAAGAAAAAATCTAAAGATTTAACTATCTCGAGAAGAGCTGTGTGAATAGTTACTCCAATACCCTAACGTATGATGAAAATTTTAAACAAGGACGAAAACTTCCTCTATATAGAACAAGCAACTGCGATGGTGTGAAAAAGTTCTAATCTTCTCGAGTCCGGTTTAGTAGGAGAAACAATCTGGTCCTTCCAGATGGATCACAGTAAAGGAAATGTCAAAATTTTTAAGGAATGACAAAGTTTTAAATTATGTCCTCCTGGAGATTTGTGATAAGACAAGATAACAAGATATTATCAAGTTTTCTTGTTTATGACATTCAAAATTTTTGGAATTGAGTTAGATTAAAGCGATATTCCAATGGTTGAGGGGTTCCTTATTTAAGTCACAAGTTAAATGATTGGAAGAGAGAAAATGGTTTAACAAACGGTAGGATGTGAGACCTGAATCACAAGTTTTAAGAACCACGACTGCAATACGATCAGAAATTCGTTGGAAGTAAGTTATCGAACAGCTTAAGTACACAAGGTTGATGCGGCCTGACAGAGAAATTGAATCCACATTAGCAATAGTAATATTGGAAAGATGGCGTAAAGCAATCCTAGATGCAAAAGAAGGAGCAAGTTTGAAATGAGCAAGGCAATGGAGTGTCAAGTCATCAGCACAGAAATGAATTGGGGTAGATTTAGATGAGTAGTTCAGAAGTTTTAATAAAAGGAAGAAATAGAGTTAGAGATATGAAAAAACACTTAGGAACACTACTAATGACATGAAAGAAGTTAACTTAGTTCGTCAACAATGGCCTATAGAGATCGATTTGAATAACTGCTAAATATGAGACATCAAACCCTACTCTCTAACCTGTAACTGCCTATATCTTCAATTTTCAATAAAAAAATGGTTGTTGTGTAAATGTGCGCAAAGACGTTTGTTTTTGTGTTTCTACTTTGGATTGTTCAGAATTCTCCACCTTGAAGTTCAATCTCTCTTGTCAATCTTCAAATAAATTCATCTGTTCTATTTATTTATCTTCAAATTCTATTGAGAAACAAATTCTTCTACTATCTTACAATAAAATAAAGCACATTCTCTGATTTTTTTCTGAAATCTTTAGGTGATTTCAATGTTCACCACCTCCAATGGGATTCTTTTAGTTATCAAGACGACACAGGACAACTTTCCTTTAATTATTTTATTCAATATGTTCATTACCCGTATCCCTAATCCTCTTAGAGATGAACCAAGCATTCTAGACCTTTACTCAATTTTCAATAATTCATTTTATTATAAACTCTTTCCGCATCTGGGATCCCCCGATAATCTTCCCATCATTGTATCCTGATCTACCTCATCAGGTCTTTAAGTTTAAAACCCTTTCGACCGTTAGAGAACATTTTTTGGCATTTTGGTTCAGCAAGCTGGTTCTACTTTCGGTCGCACTTCTTTGATTTCCCTTGTAATATTGCGCAAATCGCATAACAGATGATTCTCTCTGGCAAGGAGGTAGACATTTCACATTATTTCTCTTCAATTTAAACTACAAATCTTGATTTATTCTATTTAACAAGCTATTGGTCGCATGCATGAAAACTGCTTTCAGGAATTACTGAAGTCTTCAAACTCCAGAAATTCTTTCAGCTTACATTTGATCCCAGATTCGTGCAAAATCTATTCTCAAACTCTGTTCTATGTAGAAAATGAAGCGATCTTTCTAGACCCTCTTTCTCATTCTCTTTCTGTTATTTTGCACAAAAAAAATGTCAACTCTAACTTACCTTCTTTCTTCGTCCCTGTTCTAGTATTTTCTAACGGAAAAATTGCAGTTTTGACTTCTGATATAGTTGGAATCTTCACTCAAACCTTTGGTTCTAATTCTACCTTAAACGATTCGGGAGCTATTTCTGCTTCTCTATACCATCCAATTTATTTATGCATAACATTGTAATCTCTTCCAAAGACTGAACTTTCGCTTCCTCTATCTGAACTTAACACTAAGAAGGCATACTGTTTTAATTGTGATCCTACTGTGGTTCTCAAAACTAGTGGTTCTGAGCCTGCACAATGCCTTGGAAAAATATTTTGGCTATGTCTATCCACTTTGATCTTCCCTTTATGTTGGAAACTTATGCTCATCCAGACTGTGCTAAGAAAGTGAAACCACTCTCAATTGTAAATATCGTTTATCACTTTAAACTGTTATTTCTAAATTTATCCAATCTAACCTTAACAGGAAAATTTATAAACATCTCGATTCTTCTAATTTTATCTCAGATCTCCATTATGAATTTCGTAATTAACGCTCAACTGATGATCTTTCTCTTCACTGATTCTTGATCATCAGCTCTTTGCCATTTCGAAGAATTTTTTGCTGTGACGCTAAACCTATCTAAAGCTTTCGATAGTGTATGTCATCAATCTTTGATTATATAACTTCTCACTTTTGGTATGCCCTTTTCTCAGCCAACAGCAGTTAATTCATGCTAGGAAGCTGACCTTAGAGCAACTAGCCTCTCATCTTTCAATTATTTTTAATTGGAAGAGAGAAATTATCGTTGTCTTTAATGTCTTAAAAACTCAGTTGCCTATTTCTACTCGAAACAATATATCACACGACTATAAAATCATCTTCGAAAACCCATTATTTATCTTTCTAAACAAGCTCCTAACAAGTTGGATGTTTTTGAGGAGGCTTCAAAATTTCCCTACGTTACCCTATTTCCTTGTTCATTACAGGGATGTCGTTTGCCCTTTTATAAAATCTTTACAGGGTTTTTATTTTAGGTTCATATCCAGATTGGACAAGACCAGTTTTTATTTTAGGTTCATATTCAGAACTTCCAAGAACCGTTTTCTTCTTAGGTCTTCATTTAGGCCAACTTTCAAGAATTGTTTTATGTTTAGGTCTTTTCTCAAGGTCAAAAATGAACCGTCCTTCAAAGAACACTCTTAATGTTAAATCTTATCCCTAGGCCTCACAAGAACTGTCTTATCTCGATTTATTTTTCTTATCCCTAGGATTTATATCTAATTAAGATCCATCTTAATTCAAGTACCTCGTATTTCTAGGTCATAATTCTAGGCCTCACAAGAACTTTATCTAAAGTCAAATTACTATTATCTAAGTGTATATTAACCAGAATAGTACTCCCTTAAAAATAATATATAACTTTTAATATAATTATAAGTAAATATAATCAAATACTAATTTATAACTATTTAAATGTATTTTATTAACTAAGTGGATAATCACCTTAAGAATATATATTAAAACCATCAGATGTAGTCTTTTGATAACTATCTCTCTCTCTCTAACACTTTCAAACTCTGAGATACATAACATCTCCTAAGGAAATACGAAAGAATTTCCATATCATGGCACATAGCACTCTTGCATAATTAAAATAACTATGGTTTTGGTATTAGTAAGTGCGTAGTATATAAACTTAATATCCTTAAAAAATCATTTACCTCCTTTTCTTCTCCTTTTCCTAAAGTACCTACTCTAAAAATTCCTAAAATCACACTCCATAATTTAGCGTCAGCATACCCAGTCCCTTTCAAAGGGAACCCAGCGGAGTCAATTCCTAGCACTATCCGAACACATAGATTTTTCTCCTCAATTATGGCGTTTATATTTACCGTACCTCTGTCAACATAAATATACATTATTCTTAATTTTTTATTCTTTTTTACTCATCCTGTTGGAGTAAGAAGCCATTATTCATGAAAACCACCTTTAAAACCCTTTAACTCTTCCCCCACACCCCCCCCAACCCATTAATACGAAGAAAATTAAGTTCCCCAACACGACTTGTTTCCTGTTGTCCTAACGCATGGACTCTATATCAATCACTCCCACTCGATCAAACACAGAGACAAAATTTAAGATATTGCATCAAATTTGCTCATATTCCCGAAAAAATTTTCAGAACAAACCTTTACACGATCATAAACATTCTTACTATTCTAAACTATTATTATCCTTTCGGTTCAAATGTTTTTAAGATAAGATAGATTTTAAGATTTCATCACATTTATATCAAACTATAAACATTGTACTATAAAAGATATATCACCTCGATAATCATACCCAAATTTAATTCTCAAGGATCATAAACCAATAATCCACCTTTAAACTGACAACTTGCTCTAATTTAGACGACTAACCTCATATAATCGTTTACCTCCCATATCAATTTAAACACGTACCCAATTAACAGTTTATGATTCCCAATGAATCCAGAACTTGCACTCTGCCATAATTAACAAAAAGATTGACACAGAAAAAGCTATTGGCACTTAAACAGCACTCAACAATCACAGACACTACCCAATATCTAACGTAAAGACCAGGAAAATACAAGTGAAATAAAAAGAAAAATTTATTCATACCTAAAGATCTTGAACTTACTGCCACTCCCAATTCCCTAATTATATCATCAATTTACATTGTCTTGGTATCAATACAAGGCTAGAATCTCTCCAATCTATCGTCAATCACCAAATATATAGATACCTTTTGTACAACACACTCACCAATGTATGAGACAAGAACACATAACAGATGAATTTTGTAGTAAACAATGCCCGTAGACATAAAAATCAGAGTATTTGTGAGTTCTATTAAATAGAACGCTAGCTAGTCGTTTATCATGGCCTAACATAGTGGCACGAATCTCTCCACATGCCTCTTGAATCAGTCTCCCCTTAAACTAGACAAGGCGTCAATAATACAAACGCAGAGCAGAATAAAATTCCTACTCCTTGAAATAACGGATATCTACATCTATATTCAGATTACACAGAATATCTTACTTCTCAGATAGTATGTAAACACAAATTTGGTAAGAGAACATAAAGAGACAAGAAATATATAAACACACACAAAACTTATATGACGCCATTTGCGAAAGAGGAAGTTAGAAATTATTATTTCAACAATCAAACAATCTCTCCTCTAAAAATCAAACAACCTTTAATCATAAAAATCACACAACCTAATTCCAGATGAGCAGATATTGATGGAATTCTTCAACAGAAATTGTCACCAATAACCAATTGCTACAAATATTTGAATTTTGCCATTCTCAAAAACTTTTGAGCTCCAACTCAGTCTCATATCAAATTTATAAACTTACTCCAACGCTACTCCCTGAACTCTTAACCCTATCATCCTTTTTTCCCACCTGCATAGAGTCCTCAACTACCCAAAACCCTATCATATAACCCTCAAAATCCATCCCACACATAGTTTTCCGTCTTCTTCATCGATTCCTTCCAATGAAGGACGATAGTGTGGCACCCACAACAACTCAGGGCACAAATTAGTGCCTTCCGATGAACAATTTAAGGTCAACAGACGAGTGTTCTTCTCCTCTCTCTCAGGACTCTAATTCTAAAGTACCTAACCCTTACAGAAATTTAATTTACCTAACCCTTTACCAATTCGCATTACTTAAGGCTTGTTAATTAAAAGTAATAGGCCGTCGTAAATAATTACTTCCATGACAACCAATGAACGAGTCAAATAAACCACAGAAGATTCCTACAACCCTTCCATCATTGAAAATGAAACGTTCCACAACATCCAACAAACCAACAAACGTCTCCGTACAATATCTGATTCTACAATCATATACACCACACTCCTCATACTTAAC
>JABUQX010041948.1:0-5000 GCA_015478945.1 Trachelipus rathkii
AATATCCCCGGTGAAATATTACGGTGATTGGGAACCATCAAAGCCATCAAGTTAGCGTGGGTCAAAATTGACCCATGGTATCTGGCAATGTCAAGTCCGAAATATCATGGTCAAACAAGGTTAAGACATCAAAAAGGGCTAAGTCCCTAAAGGAAGGACAAAAATTACCGTGGGTCAAAATTGACCCCATGGAAGACCAAAGGGTTGGTCGTGTGTTTGTACGTGTGTATAAGTGTATATGTCCGTGTCTATGGTGTGAGTGTAAGTGTCATAGTGAATGTATGTATGTGTGTGTGTGTGTGTGTGTGTGTGTGTGTGTGTGTGTGTGTGTGCGTGTAGGTGTTCAAGTTAGGATAGATCCATACATGCGTTCAAGTTAGGAACGAAATATGTGACGGGTGGGCCACGAGTGGGCAAGAAATTGGCGTGGGCCAAAATTGACCCATGGTATATGGCAAGGTTAAGGTCGAAATATCATGGTCAAACAAGGTAAAGACATCAAAAACGGGCTAAGCCCCTAAAGGAAGGACAAAAAATTACCGTGGGCCAAAATTGACCCATGGTATATGGCAAGGTTAAGGCCGAAATATCATGGTCAAACAAGGTAAAGACATCAAAAAATACGGCTAAGCCCATAAAGGAAGATCAAAATTACCGTGGGCAATGACCCATGAAGACCAAAGGCTGGTCAGAAAAATTAGGTGGGTCAGTCTGACCCAAGGGAAGACCAAAGGGTTAATGAAAAATTAGGCCAAAATTGACCCATGGAAGACCAAAGGGTAGCCAAAACATCTGCAGCCAACAATCACACTAGATGGCACTGTGGGCCACTGGTCTCATATGTTGTTCTCAGAGCTGCAACTGGCTGCAAATGGTACATCTCATGAGCATCAAAGTGGGAGAGTCAAAAATAATGTGGCAAAATTATCACCTGGAAGATCAAAGGGTTGGTCGAAAAATCATGGTCAAACAAGGTTAAGACATCAAAAAGGGCTAAGCCCCTAAAGAGATCAAAATTACCGTGGGCAAAAAATTGACCCATGGTCGAAAAAAAAAAATTATAGTGTAAATAAGAATGATGTACAGAACGGTTAAGTTGATAATGTTTGATGAGGTAACCCTTCTTCGAAGGGTTACCAAAAATTAGGGTTGCCGAAAAATTAGGGATAATTAGGTTAGCTAAAAAGGCCGTGGGCCAAATGACCCATGGATGACCAAAGGGTTGGTCGAAAAAAAGGTCGTTGCCCAAAAAGGTAAAGGCCCAAAATCAAGGGCAGGTAAAAAATTGGGCTCAAAAAAGGTCAAGCCCCAAAAATTCGAGCTCAAAAAAGGTCAAGGGGCAGGTAAAAATTGGGCTCAAAAAAAAAAAAGGTCAAGGTCAGGGTGGGGTAAAAGCGACCGTAGTCCAATGCATTTCTGGTAATTAGCTTATATATATATATATATATATATATAGTATATATATATATATATATATATATATATATATATATATATATATATATATATATATATATATATATATATATATATATATATATATATATATATATATATATATATATATATATATATATATATATATATATATTAGTGATGGGCATGACATCTCGCATCCGCATCCAGATTTGCGGAACATCCGCATCAAATCTGACATCCGCATCCGTACCCTCACTCTTCTTAACGGCACTTCCGCATCCGCATCCTCTTTGAAAAACGAGGATGTTGAAGATATTTTCTACATTTGATTCACATTTTGATATATTATATATATATATATATATATATATATATATATATATATATAGTAAGGTTGGTTATATTATTACTACATATATTATTATTATTATTATTATATATATATAACTTTATAATATATATATATATAATCCTTTATAATATATATATATATATATATATATATTATTATTATTATATTACATATATATATATATATATTATATATATATATACATATATGTTGGTTAATATTACATATATACATATATATATATATTATTATTATATATATATACTTATTATATATATATATATTAATATATATATATAGTTATATATATATATATATATATATGTTGTTATATATATATATAATATATATATATATAAATTTATAATATATATATATATATATATATATATATATATGACTATGGTGACGCTTCGGCTTCTGCCGATAAGGTGGAAGCTGTAATCGTTGATGGTATGAGCAGGTTCATTCCTTCTTCGACCAAATCTTTCTCTCCCCATAATCCATGGTTCAAATCGTAGCTGCTCTCTGGTCATTCAGAGACAGTGCTTATCGGGGGTGGAAAAATTCTCGCTCTTCTATCACTTTGCTAATTTTCATTCAGCTAGAAATCGTTGCAGATACTCTTCGTCGAGCAAAGCGTGGGCTTTCATCAAAAGTTGAAAGTGCGCTAACCTTTGAGATTCTCCTTCTACTGATAAATCTTTTTCTGGCTCTTTGCAAAACATCTTCTACCAACTTCTGTAATCTGTTTTCCTCCTTGTTCATCTGTTGGTTCTGCTGCTAATTCCAACTGAAAAGGGAAAATCTTTTCGGCCTCCTATTTTCCTCTAACCCTCAACCCTAGACGATTCTGGCACTCCTCCTCCTTCTTCTTCTCAGGTGTCCTATGCCTTTGCCTATGATTACATTTGATCGGGTGCATGGGCCTGAAATCTATGAACGTTAGGGAGGCGGGTGGCCCGGATGGCATTCCTCCCTGAGTTTGATGGAGTAAAGCTGTGCTGGCCCCGCCCTCGTTCAACTATTTCTATGTCTCAATACTTCACTTCTCAGTGTTGGCACGTACATGTCCAACCTGTTCCGAAAAAAAGGAAGCGCCAGTTTGATCCTTCTCTAACTATCGCCCTATAGTTCTCACTTGTATTCTATCTAAGACCTTTGAAACCCTTCTCAACTCTCCTTTCTTAGATCATCTGGAGTCTCATTCATTCTCTTTTTTCCGATCGCCAGTACGGCTGGAGCCTGAGGTCTACCGGGCGATATACTTTCCTATTTAACGGATTTATGGTTTTCCGCCCTTTAGGAATTACGGAGAGACTTGCGGTGGCGCTTGACATATCCAAGGCATTTGACCGGGTATGACACGAGTCACTGCTCTCCAAGCCTTTGGGTTTCTTCCTTCTCTTTGCTTACTTATGTCTAGTTTTCTTCCAAACACTCAATATCGGCTGTTCTTTTCTGTCAAAAGTGGTGTTCCTCAGGTTCGTCTTATCTCCCAATTTACCCTTTCTTACTTTTCATTAATGATCTTTTCACCTGCACATCTAACTCTATCCACTCGCATGCCGATGACTGACCTTTCATTCTTCAACTCATTTCAATTATGCTCCTTCTTACTTCTAGAATTGCTTCTCGTCTTAATCTTTCCTATTTTTATTCTCGATGATGGATAGAATTTCCTGGTGGGGTCGTCTCAACCTTGTGAAATTCAGTTCTTGAAAACTAAACTCCTACAAATTTCCTCTAAAACACCTTTCTGCTTCTATCTCTTTCGACGTTCTCGTTGTCTCCTGTTGACAATATAAACATCCTTGGCCTTAATATAAACAGAAAAATGTCTTGGAAGCCTCACACATCACAACGGTTGCTATGGGCTCTTAGTTAGAACTGGAGTTCTGTTTATTATGAGACCTTTTCCCTTCTCGGTTGCTCCAGCTACAAGGCCTCATCCACCCTGTATGGAGTACCATATCAGGGGGATCTGGTTTCACCCGGCTTTTGAACAGGGTCGAGTCAAAGGCCAAAAGGTTTATAAACTGTTCTGCACTTTCCAGTTCACTCTTGACCCTTTATCTCTTACGGCGCGCGATGCTGGTGCTTATCTCTTCTAGGTACCGCAGCGGTGTGCTGAGGAGTTTAATAATTTCGCGGGTACCACCACCTTTACGACGCCCTCGCAGCACAGGGTGCTGTTTCGGCGCATGAGTTTTTGTGTTGATATTGGTAACTCCAGGCTTTTTCGCTGCGGTGCTTCCCTTCATTCCTGCCACCTCTGTTCTGAGGAATTCTCTTCCACTTCTGTGTTTCCTGCCGAATTTAATCTCCCTCCATTTTAAAGCCTGCGTCTGTGCTCATCTGCGTAGTTTGCGTTAGTTGATGAATATCTGAGGTGTGCAACACCCCTCCTTGAATAGGGCTCTGACGGTGAGTGAAGTGGACAATCAGAATATATATATATATATAGCATATATATATATATATATATATATTATATATATATATATATATATATATATATATATATATATATATATATATATATATATATATATTAAGTATATATATATATATATATATATATAATTTTTAATTCAAACTTCAAAAAGTAAACATCCACATCCGCATCCTCATCTACTTTAAGATCCGCATCCATCCTCATCCTCTTTATGATCCAGATCCAAGTAAACAAATAATTTGACATCTGGTCCATGATTAATATATATATATAGCCTATATATATATATATATGGGTATACTTAAGTTTCTTTACAGTTGTTGCTATACATATATATATATAGATATATATATATATTACATATATATATATATATATGCTATGGAAGTATAATTTCTCTTGTTTTAGCTATATTTAACGTACAATAGTTGCGGTTGCGAATTGCGGTTGCGACCGCAATTCGCGGTCTACCGCAATTGCGTTTGCGGTTGCGATCGCAATTATTTCTTACGAATTGCGATTGCGATTGCGCCGCAATTATTTTTGGGTTGCGGGCCCAACACTGTATATATATATATATATAGGCCCTATATATATATATATATATATATATATATATATATATATATATATATATATATATATATATATATATATATATATATATATATATATATATACTATGGACAAAATAAACGCACCACAAGAGATATATAGAGAAGGGAGGGTAAAAAAAAAGTTGAAGTTAAACGCGAAGACATTTTTATTTGA
>JABUQX010041948.1:10000-27500 GCA_015478945.1 Trachelipus rathkii
GTAAAACCATATTTGAACGTATTCATGATTATAGTGAATTAACATAAGGTATAGTACAAAGGCTCATAGTTATCATAGAGTAACTCTGAAGTTCTATGTATGATATCATAATAGATACTGTAGTATAACTTAACATATAACGAATATGATGATAAGTTGATTAATCATTACGAATATAGGTACTGAGCATAAAAGGTAAAAGTATCGTATACGAAAAATATTTTAGATAATCTTACATATAATTATCTTATAACGTAGATTGTGTATGTATCAATTGAGATATAAATGAATTTCTACGAGATAGTTTCAGATAAAATTAAATTATAGTTCTCGGCATTAATCGAATAACATATATACGGAGTAGATAGGACAATAAGATAGGAACAACAAGATCATGAACTTGAAGGCATGTATGATTAGTTTTAAATAAGTTATGCATATCTTTACATATAAATAGGTATGTATTGAAGTAATAATTGTAAGATAATAATATATGGTATCACTCGGATCAAAATGTTTAGCATAAACCTAGCGTTAGAGTTATCGATTCATATGCTAGACTAATGATAATATATAGTATATAATATATATAATATACATATAATTATATGTCAGTGATATAATAATAATATATACTTAATATAGAAAAAATGTATTATAACGAATATTTACTGATAAGTATGAGGAATAATAGTTCATATGATCTTTTCTGAAGCCATAATCTATGTTAAACAAACATTCACATGTGTTCATTATGATTCACGAGTTGGTCTGAGTTAGCAGCTAACAGTTTCGATGAGAAGAGCTGGCATTGTATTGCGATGATAATGCGAAGGTGAGTAAAAAGGGATGTAGAGTGATTATAAGAGAGAATAATACTTAATACCTATATCACGTCAATGGTGAATTTCTTTAATGAATATCTTTAAAGTATTTATAGCATCGCAAGCGAAATTTAACTCGAACAATCTCTATATTATGATTACATTCGAGGTTTAGGTTTTGTCTATTCATTTATTTTTATCTTATAATAGAAAAGAATTTAGTGGATCTCAATAATAAAAATTAAATACATTTATATTATATATAATTATATTAGACTCACTCGCTTCGACTTATTTATACAGAAGTAACGACTAGCATGCCAGGTCGTGTAGCAGCCCTAGTGGTTATATGTTGTCTGCACAAATGTTATTCCAATCTACAGTAGTAAATAGTGTATATGTACATAATCCATTTAGGGATGCGGACTACGAAGCAATTGTCTAACACCTGCCACAACCTGATTAAGATTTTAAATAGGATTCCGCAGCAGAATCATATATTCTAGCTGTTGTATTGTTGATAAGAAGCTAGGAGTACATCAGGTATCGACTTATGTCGATGCTCAATCAAACAACTATAACTAAAATGTTAATTAAATTCGTGAGTATTCGTACTCCTATATAGAGATCTCTCCTTTGTAAGTATTAAAAACAACACCACAAAACTTAAGCCAATTATAAACACTCGATAGCAAATAATGTTTGTCAATTATATGTATTCTATTGTACATAAATATTTGCTATATTATTTCATCTTGTTGATAAAATTATGTGTTAAATGTTTATTTATAAATAATAAGATTAAATAGATTCAAAGTCTTATTACATATTGAAAATAAATATTTTTTAATTGTTTTGCAAAAATTTTTGTTACTTTGTTATTTTGTTTATAAATACTCAATTTAATTGCCTTCTTATATGATAAGTTCTTTATTTAATATATAGTAGTGTTATACTTATAGTATAATATTGTAATATTATTGGAGAGTATATTTTGCACCGTGACAGTATTACTACGCTGTTTGCAAGGCTCTCACACAGCGTATTTCCTACTGAACGGAATATTCAACTTGTATTATACTATATACTAGGTATATATACTATATTATATATAGATATATATTATTATTTCTTAAAAAATTTTATCGTATTTTTATATATAATATATAAGTTTTTTTATTATTTAATTTTTTTTCTTTTTGATTTTATTTATTTATTTTATTGATTTATGATATATTTTTATCTTCTATTAGTTTCCATTTTAAATTGTTTGAGGTTTTGATCTTTTTCAACTGTTGAATTTTTATTGTAAAACATAAATACATACATACATTGCATATAATATATAAATATATATATATTGCATCAGTATAACATATATATACTATATATATATATATATATTAGTTATGATATATATATATATTATATATATAATATTATATATATATGGATATATATATATAATGATATAAAATAACTTGTTATCATTTGAGAGGTCTGAACATTAGCCGTATTGCCAACTGAGAATACACATATTTGGTTGGTTTTCGAATCCAGAAAGATACGTTTTATTTTATCTATGGACGGAGTCAACTGTTTCTGGTTATAGCATCTTATTTATTATAATAAACCAGTATAAGTATAAACAATGTGCAACCTATATTACCTGTCATAGTTAATTAGATAGAGTATCCATGAATTTAAAGAGCTAAATAACGAAATATCGCACTGAGACTACGTCTCAGAACAATTAAGCTATCACTTGTCTCTTGCTTTTAGTAAAGTGTTTACCTCTGAGCTTTATATATACTATATATAATATATTCTACATATATATATAAATATATAGTTTTTATCCATATATGGTAGTATGCATATTCTTATTGGTATAATAATATATTATATATTCATATTATATATAGATATTATTACTTATAAGATATCTCTACGTGATTTATGTAATATATATGATAGAAATATATTATCATGGAGTAAATATAGATACTAGATATTAAGAATAGAGTCTAAAAAATAGTGATTACTTTTATAAATATAATTATTTAATATTCAATTGTGGAAAAAGAGCCCGTAATGCTAAACAAAAAATCTTTTAAACTTTCCCATCCACTTTTAAATTTAGGGGTTTTTTTTAATTATACTCTTAAAGGAACCCAATAAATTATAAAAACAATAAAAGCTTTCACGCTAAACTAATATTCCTATTGGTATCTTTGCTTAAAATGAGTTTTAAAAATAATACAATTTCATTGCCCCTTAAGACAGGGTTGAGGATGCATGCTTTCCTCGTGTGTGAGAGGTCCGGGTTCGAGTCTCGAGTTAGAAACCTTGTGCGATCTTCTCTCGCGAGGAAAATGAACATTGATGCTATATGTGGGTATCTCGTAAAAAGATTCTTTTTAAAATTTTTTTTATTTTTTAATATGTTTCTTTTTTGTATTTTAATATCTTGTTATCAGCCATATTACAGTAATTTTTTCCTTAATTTTAAATTCTAATTTTTCTTCTGAATACTTAGGATTAGTTAAAAAATCATGGACAGGACCCCTTTCTAGCAGAGGCTTAAATATAGTAAGAAATAATAAATATATCTGAAGACAAATAGGTCAGCATCCAATTCAAAAAAATAAATTGAAAGAACATATTTAGTCCTTTTTTTCTTAATCTAGAATATTGTGATGCTCAACACTGTGGTATCTTCTGGATAATTTTTGCATAAAATAAAAAAAAATAAAAATTGACTTAACATACTCATGTGTAGGCTTCACCTATTGAAATTACTGCAACTGTTTATCTTATTTTTCTTGGCTTAAAGCATGAATAATATTTATAACGTTTCTTTTCTGGAATTTCATCATTACTAATACACAGAAAGGTACAAAGAGATACAAAGATCTGGTCAGGGCAATCCAAAAAAATCTAAAAATCCAGGGAACCTAATTTTAACTTGTGGATACTCATTGTTTATTTCACTTTCGTTTGTTCAATTGTAGTTAGTGAACCAAATTTCACTCTAAACAAAATAGCGTGGTAAGAAGGCATTGTGACCATATAGTATACAAAGCAAGGAAAGAGCAAACAACCAAATAAGCAGCCAAAACAGGATGCTGCCTAATTTGAATTTTTTAGCGATTTCGAACAGCGTGGAACCATTCTAAGGTGCAATAATCCATTTACATAACCATTTCGCTAACAAACCTACGGTATTTGCCACGCACTATATATATAATATATATATATATATAATAATATAAATGAATAAATATAATCATATATATTCAGTTAAGCAGTATTAAGTTCGTATAGTTAATATATTATATAGTACTATATAAATACTATATATATATTAATAGGTATATTATATATATATATAGATATATTATATATAGTACTTATATAATATATATATATAAACATAACTATATTCTAGAATAAAATATAATAATATACTATATATTATATATATATCTATAAGTACGCTGCTAGCCCATGTTCTATATAGAATATTATATCTATTATATATTATATATACTATATATATTAAAAATTTCACTGTACTTTTTACTTTTATATTTTTCTAAACAATATATCTCTTACTTTTCAAATACGGTTTTCACTTTTCATCAATATGATAATAATATATTTTTTGATGGTACCTACTAAACAATAGTTAAGAAATCGCTTCTATTATTTTTATATTTCCATGATTTGTTCATTGAGTTTATCATTAGTTTTGAGTATTTTCTATCGCAATCGAAATTTCTAATATAGCTCATCTAATCTGCCACGTGTATAGTTCATTTAATCCTTGATTTTTTAGCAGAATGAAACTTTAGCAAAAGTTCAAATTATTTAATTTTTTTCACAACTCTAAATTTAAATTTTGAAAAAGTTGGGTGATATTTTCAATTAAACAATTCCTAATTACTACTATCATCCGATGTAATTGAATTTCGAAGTGAAATATGTCCAGTTTAGTGTTTTATAACGTTGAATCAAAAACTTTATGCAAAATAGTCATTGAAAAGATTTTTTAATCACATGTTTAGGGAATATTAAAAATTGGCATTAAAAATCAATCCTTAAATAGGGCCAGAGAGCCTATAATTGAAAATGGTTGTCAAACATAAAAGTTTCATTTATTACCTTCCGAAAAATGAAATACTCTAATTGAACTGCTTCTTGTTTGAAAATATTCGCGATAAAAACTATCTTGTTGAAATTGTGGTTACTGTACCAGGTCACATGGTTCATATGTTTTAGTTGAAAATAATAAAAAAGGAAATTGAAGAAAAATTAATATATATAATAATATATATATATTAGGTATATAGTATATATATATAATATCTATAATATATAGTACCATATATATTATATACACAGAAAAAAAATAGTTGAGTTTATATATATTATATAATTATAAATTTTAAATATATATAAACTAAAAATATATATAACTATAGAAATAAATAACGGTATTTGAAGATTAAAATAAATTCAAAATTGTAATTAACGGCCCAATCAATGAAATGTTAAGCAAGTTACGATATTTGCAAATAGTCTTATAACTGTTCTGGACTTTTTCAGTTCACTTGACCCTCTACTCTTTGCGCGTGCGATGTTCTGGTGCTCTTATCCTCATTATCTTTCTAATAGGGTACCTACTACTGCAGCGGCAGGCTGCTACGGGGTAAAACTTATCACTCGCGTCCACCACCTTTCGGTCGACCCTCGTAGTACTTTAGCGGGGTGGCTGTGGTCCGGCACTATCGAGTTTTGTGTTGATATCTCCGGTAACTCCAGGCTAGTTCCCTGCGGTGCTTCTTCTTTCCTGCCATCCTCGTGTTCTGTGGAATTCTCAGCATCACCTGTGTTTCCCTGCTGAAATTTAAATCTCCCCTCTTCAACAGCCTGCGTCTGTGCTCATAAACTCGGTCCAAGGTTATACGTCTAGCTGTAGACTTCTGAGTGTCATGCAACAACAGACCCTTCTTGAATAGGGCTACTGCACGATGAGGTGTGTCGAGGCATACTGTAAAAAATATAATATATATAAATATATAATATAATAATCGTAGTATTATACTATATTATTATATATATATTATATAATCAATAATATTGATAGTAGTAGTAATAGTATAAAATGAATAGTTATAGTATATATATATATACTAACTTATCAGTATATAAATACTACGTAATGGACAAGAAATAAGAAATGAATTAAGTTTTTAGCAACTTTTTTCACGAAATTTCATATATAATAATAGGCCTAGCTATATGATAGTATATACGTAATTCACTATACGTATGATCACAAATAAATATATTATATATATATTATATACTAGGGTATATTATATATATACTATTATATATTAATTAAAAATATATATTAACATCATATATAATCAATATAATATAACTTTCATTGATTTATTTGGAGCAATAATCTTTTAAAACTCAAACTCACAATTGCTTTTTAATATGATTAAGAAGTACGCTGCTTAGAACACTAATGAGAGCTGCTAAGGTAGTCGCTAATGGAAGAGTATAAAGGGAGAATAAAGAAAACTTATAACCTATTCACTCACCTGGTGAATTTCTTTAAAAACTTAAATTTTTATAAATCCCACTGTATTTATTTATCTTACCTGTTTTTTTTTTAACATTCGATTTAGTTTTGGTCCATATTTTTCATCCCAAAATCGGGCAAAATCTTTTCTCATATTTTTTTTTAATTAAAATTTACTGCCCTTTAATAATTAGAGACCTAAGGTTGTCCCCAGTTGTTTTCAAAGTTCCAATAGTTTGAAATTCGTTTGCGCATCCATATAGCCAACGGTCATTATATCTATAGGTTATTTGCTTACTAGACCAAATCCATTACCTATAGGAATTTTTCTTAAATGTCGAAAACACTATGTAACGCAAGTAGCTTCCATAGGTAGACATAAGGAGTTAATAATACGCTCAAATTCACCGTAAGTTGTTGTACTTCTCCTATAAGAGAATTTTGCTTTTGGTTTTAAAGTAACCACTAAATGTGAGCTCATATTAATGGAAAAGTTTCATAATTTTCTATGAAAGCTTCTCTTCTCATATTGTTTTAATTATTATCAATTTTGATAAAGTAAAGGAAATAGTTAAGTCATATATTTGAGAAAAACTTTGATTGAGTTTGAAAATTATTAGAGATCGGGGGTCTCAGTAGCTTTCTGACCACTAAACACAAGGGACCTTTAATACCGCGCCTTCTATATATATATATAATATATAATATATACATTCATTAGTCCCGTAGTTATAATATAATTTCTATGCATCTATAGTAACAAGGAAAAATATCACCAAAAAAATAAGATAATAATATAATATATCATACATTATATAGTTCATATTATATCGTCTACGATATATAACTTATATATATAGTATTATAGAACATTACATTTAGTTTCTTATTTTCTACTTCCATTGCCGAGTGGTTAGAATTTTTTAAATTTATTTTTTTCTTGTTTGATTATATTATTTATTTTATTGAAGATTTATTCTTCTTTTTATTTCACTGTTTTTTTAGGATAACTTAAAAATTTTGACGTGATGATATGCATCATTTTCACTGGTTGATTTTATTGTAAAGCTAAATAACATACATACTATGCACTATATATAGAAAATAATATATATAATATAAATAGGCTAAGTTATTTTTTCTACTATGAATATAACTATTAGTATTAAATATATAGTATATATATCTAATAATTAATAGCTATAGGTATATAGGAATATATATGTAAAATAACTTGTTTCATTTGGGGTCGAACCATTGCCTATTGCAACTGAGAATAACATATTTGTTGGTTCGAATCCAGAAGATACGTTTTATTTATCTTGCCGTAACTGTTTTCTGTTTAGCATCTTATTTATATATAAATATATAAATATATGCAATGATCATCCTGTCATTAGTTAAATTAGATAGAGGTATCATGAATTTAAAGAGCTAATAACAAATATCGCCTGAGACTTAGTCTCAGAACTTTGGTCCTCTGCTTTTAAGTAATGTTTTTTACCTCTGAGCTTTATATATATATTATATATATATAATATATATATATCTATATAATATAGTCTATATATATACATATTAATTATAAAATTATATGTAATACTATAATATATAATATATTGATAATATAGTATATACTACATTATAATTATATAAGTATATAATTAATATATTATATTATTATTATCTATATGATAATATATATATACTAATCATGATATATAATATATATATTATATATATATATAACATAGATATTAAATAAATGGCAAATACTTTTATTTATAATATATTTTAAATAATCCCCTCAATTGTGGAAAAAGAGCTCCGTGATGTTTAAAAAAGTGTTACTTCACTTTATATGCTATAAAACAACCAAACTAGATTTAAAAATAAAAGCTTCACCTAAGATATAAAATAAGTTTTACTTTCTTGCTTAAGATAGATTTTAAATAATCAATTCCTTTCATGCCACACTTAAACAGGGTTGAGGATGCATGCTTTCCTCGTGTGTGAGAGGTCCGGGTTCGAGTCTCGAGTTAGAAACCTTGTGCGATCTTCTCTCCCGAGGAAATGCATGCTTGCTGGTACTCCTCGTAATTAATTATACATGTCAACCTAGTTTTTTTTTTAATATTTCTTTTTCTTTTCATTTGTTTTATCAAAGTTTTATAAAGTTTTTCAATTTTTTCCTTAATTTTTAATTTAATTTTTTTTTTTATCAGAATAATCACCACTCATCGGACAGGACCCCAGGTGTGAAAGACTGTATCGTAAAGACAAATAAATAGATAGATATGAAAGTAAATTGCTCAGATACATTTCAAAAAAAATAATTGAAAAAATGTCCCTTTTTCTTTTAATTTAAAACATTGTGATGTTAAAATGTATAATAATTTTACTTATTCTTCATAAATAAAAAAAATCAAAATTGATTAACCATATCATTGTAAGCTCAACCTAAAATTCTCAACTGTTTATTTTTTTCTGGCTTAAAGCATATTGTTTTATATAAGTTTTCTTTTTTGGATTTTGTTCACCTCAAAGATAACAAAAACAACCAAATAAACAATCTTAAAAATAAAAGTCATGAGATATTAATAAATTTAATAATTTAGTAGTTGAAAAAATTATTATCTTTTTCGTTTAGATTGTAGTTGGTGAAAATTGTCCACTTAAAAAAAAATAGCGTGGTAAAATGATGAGCTGTTAAGGAAGGAAAGAGAAAAAAAAATACCAGCCAAAATTGCAATTTTGAATTTTTTGCGATTCGAACCGTGGACCATTCTATCAATAATCCATTACATAACCATTTCGCTAACAAACCTACGGTATTTGCCATATATATATATATATATATATAATATATATATATATTATTATATATTATTATTATAATATTATAATCTATAATTAAATATATATATATAAATTATATATATATATATAAGATATAAGATATATTTTAATATATATATATTATATGAATATATATATATATAATATATCTATATATATTTTATATATAATATATATATACTATATATATATATAATATATATAATATAGTATATAGTATATATATAGTTATATATTATATATATAGTATATAGTATATATATAATATATATATATGTTATATATATATATTATATATAATATATTATATTTAGTTAAAATTTCTGTTAATTTTTACTTTTATATTTTCTCATATATCTCTTACTTTTCAAATACGTTTTTTCACTTTTCATATATGATATATTTTTTGATGTACCTACTAACACAATAGTTTAGAAATGTTCTATTATTTTATATTTCACATGATTTTTCATTGCATTTATCATTAAGTTTTAATATTTTTATGCATTCGAAATTTCTATATATCATCAATTGCACGTGTTATCATTATCCTTATTTTTAGCAATAAAACATTTCAGTAGTTTAATTTATTTACTCTTTATTTTAAATAAAATTTTAATATTTGAAAGCAAATAGCAAAATTTTGGATTGTAATTTCTGAGTCTCATATCCATTGATGTAATTTGATTTGAAGTGAAATATGTCAGTTTAGTTTTTAATAACGTTGAATCAAAAACTTAGCAAAATATAATTGAAGACTTTTAATCACATTTTAGGAATATTAAAAATTGGCATTAAAAATAATTTAAATAGGGCATAGATTTCTAATTCTTTTGGTTGTCGATATAAGGTTTATCAATTATACCTTCGAAAAATGAAATATATAATTGAATGCTTCTGTTTTGAAATTTTGATTCTGAAACCTCTTTTGAAAATGGGTTTAAAAAAAAAACTCGATTTGAGATATTTTAGTGGAAAATAATAAAAAAGGAAATTGAAGAAAAATAATTATATATATATATATATATATATATATATATATATTATATAATAATATATATTATATATATATATATATATATATATATATATATATATATATATTATATATATATATTTATATAATATATATATATAATATATATATAGTAATATTTTATATATATATATATAGTTATATATATATATATATATATATATTATATATATATATAATCTATATATATATATATATATATATTATATATATAGTTATATATATATACATATATATATTAAATACTAATATATATATAGTATATATATATATATATATTATATATATCTATATATATATATATATATTATATATAGGTATATACATTTATATATATATATATATATATAGTTATAGTATATATATATAATATATATATATATATATATACTATTAATATTATATATATATAATTATATATATATATATATATATATATATATATACATTATTTGAGTTAAAAATGAATTCAAACTGTAATTAACGCCCAATCAATGAATGTTAAGCAAGTTCGATTTTGCAAATATATTATAAACTGTTCTGTATTTTTCAGTTCACTTGACCCTCTATCTTTGCGGAGCGATGTTGGTGCTTTATCTCTTTTCTATAGGTACGCAGCGGCAGGTGTTCGGCGTACTTATCACTCGCGGTACCACCACCTTTACGTCGCCCTCGTAGTACTCGGGGTGCTGTGTCCGCACATAGTTTTGTGCTGATATTGGTAACTCCAGGCTAGTCGCTGCGGGTGCTTCTTCTTTCCTGCCACCATTGTTCGTGGAATTCTCTAGCATCTGTGTTTCCTGCTGAAGTTAATCTCCCCTCACTTTAAAGCCGCGTCTGTGCTCATCTGCGTAATTTACGTTAGCTTGTAGACTTCTGAGGCGTGCAACACCCTCCTTGAATAGGGCTTCTCCCGTGAGTGGTGGTGACAACTGTAAAAGTATATATTTATATATATTATATATATAGTATATAATAATATATATATATATATATATATATATAGGTATAATATAATATATATATATATATATTATATATGGGACAAAAGATAGAGAAAATTTTTGTAGTTTTTTTAAAATTAGAAATTTAATATATATAATATATATATATATTATATATATATATATATATATATATATATATATATACTTATTATATATATATATATAATATTATATATTATATATATGTATATATATATATATGTATATATATAATATATATATATTTATATATATATATATACTTATATATATTTATAATATATATATAGTTATATATAATTAGTATATAATATTATATATACAGAATTTATATATATATATATATATATATATTCATTGATTTTTGAGCAATAATCTTTTAAACCAAACATCACATTTTTAATATGATTAAGAGTAGCTGTTAGCACTAATGATGGAGGCTGTAAGGTAGTGCCTAATGGAAGGGTAAAGGAGAATAAAGAATAAACTTATAACCTATTCACTGGTGAATTTCTTTAAAAACTTTAAATTTTATAAATCCACTGAAATTTTCCAACCACCTTGTTTTTTTTTTACATTCGATTTAGTTTTGTCCATTTTTCTATGGGAAAATCTTTTCTATATATTTTTTTATTAAAATTTA
Source organism: Trachelipus rathkii (assembly GCA_015478945.1). Classification (NCBI taxonomy): domain Eukaryota; kingdom Metazoa; phylum Arthropoda; class Malacostraca; order Isopoda; family Trachelipodidae; genus Trachelipus; species Trachelipus rathkii. Next base: position 21,951 of record JABUQX010041948.1, read on the forward strand.
TGCCCTCCTTAATTAGAGACCTAAGGTTGTCCCCAGTTGTTTTCAAAGTTCCAATAGTTTCTAATGTGTTGTACTCCATATGAATGCGAATAGCAAATTATACATACAATCCTGCTTTATATTTTCAAAGGTTTGAACACCTCATAATTATTCTTTGTTGAAAATAAAACCATCATATCGGTGTGCAATCAAAAAAAAATACTATTTAGTTCAAATTCGTAGTATTGTCTAATATAGTGATTCTCCTTTTAATTTTATAACAACCACTAAACTTATGAAATTTAAACGAACAATAAATATGTTTCATTATTTCTATTAATATATACTTTTCATTTGTTTAATTATTATAATTTTTATAAATTAAAATTAAAAGATTCAAGTCATCATAAAATAATTTGATTGTTTGAAAAATTTCGGAGGATGGGGTTCAGACTTTCTGACCATCCTTTATACGGCCTTCTATATATATTATATATTATATATATATAATATATATTTTTCATTTATCTTTAATTAATATTATATATATATATATATATATATATATATATATATTATATATATATAAAATATATATTTATATATATATATATTATATAATATTATATATAAATAATATATATATATATATAGATATTATATAGTATATATATATATATAATATATATTATATTTATTATATATATATATATATATATATATATATATATAATATTATAATATATATATATATATATATATAGTTATATATAAGTATATTATATATATTAATATTATATATATATATATATATATATTATATATATGTATAGGATATATATATATATATATATATATATATATATATATATACTTATATATAATATAGTATATATATATATATATATATTATATATTATACTATATATATATACTATATATAGTATATTATATTATAATATAATTAATATAATAAATATAGTATATATATATATATATTATATATATATATATATATATATATTGATATATATATATATATTATATATATATATATATATAGTAATATATATATATATATATATATTATTTTTTCTTATTGTTTTTATTTTTTAACTTTTTTATATTTATTTAATTTATTTTCTTACTAATTTATTACAATTTTATTTATTATTTTTTTATCTATTTTTTTTTTATTTAAATTGTTTGAGGTTTTGATCTTTTTCAACTGTTGAATTTTTATTGCAAACCTAAATACATGCTACATCAATAAGTACACGCATTCATACATACACATATATAACGAATAAGAGAATATAAAATAACTTGTTTCACTTGGGGTCGAACCATTGCCTATTGCAACTGAGAATAACATATTTGGTGGTTCGAATCCAGAAGATACGTTTTATTTATCTCCGTACTGTTCTCTGTTTAGCACTTCATTAATGCCGTTATCGCAACGCTAATATATATATTATATATATATATATATAATATATAAGTATATATATATAATATATTATATATATATATATATATATATATATAATATATATAATATATATAGATCAATATATTATGTAATATATATTATTTACCATCTCCCAGATAGGGTTTTTCGCTCTGAAAATTGGACTACTATCGTTTTTCCTTGCCCGAAACTTTTGATCTTAGCAACTTAGAAAACTATTTCAAGGCACATGGTTTCCAATTGTAGTCCTTGTTTTATATACTGCTGAGTTAGGTTTCACCTTTCAGTTATGAACTAGTATCTTCTTCCTTTTTGGCGTCGAATCTCGTTCCAAAACTCTCTAGAATATGGTATTTCTGCGGTCCAATAAGATTCCAAGTGGCTGACCAAAGACAGTTCTAAGCAGAAAAGTGAACTCCCGGGCTGCTACACTGTGGTCTTAATAATTATTGATTATTATTGAAATAAGGTTTTCCCAGTGCTTTAAATAGCCATTTGAAGAAGTCTCTTTTCATATGCATCAGATGTCTCGCCTATTTGCAAATGATCAGCTCTGATCGGATTAATAAGATGCAAATTTGTATATCAATCTTAAAAATCCACGTAAAATTTTCTGAACTTTCTAGAACATTTTTGGAATTTTTTTTGAAAAAAAAAAACTTTTAAGAAAATTTTTTTTTTCCAGAAATAAAAGATATTATAACGTCGCAGTACAGTATCTACAAATATATGCCTATATATATTATATATATGATAATATATATATACTTATATATATATATATATATATATAGTATATATATATATATATATATTTCTATGTTTGTTTTTTTAGTATATATATTTTATAATATAATTATATATATACTATATATACTATATGTTTCCGTGTTTGTTGTTCTACCACATCTAATTAGATTGTGGGTTCTACGTCGCTACATTTTAGATAAAGGTTTAATACTGTGCCCTTATGCGTAATATTAATACACGGATACAGAGCCATCCCGAAAATCTTTCGGATGTCCCCCTCCTCCCAACCGTAAAGTTTTTATAATACGCTATATAAAATACTTAAAATGTTTAAAAATAGCTGCGCAAGGGTTACAAACCTATGTAAAATAACCTACTTCAAGTAGTCTAAGATTCTTTTATATATATCTATATTTATATATATATATATATATTATATATATAATATATATTATATATATATATATAGTATATATATATATATATATATATATATATTTATATTATATATATATATATATATATAGATAATAATAGATAGATAGATAGATAGATAGATAATAAAATAAATAGAGAATAAGAGTATATATATACTATATATATACTATATATATATATTATATATATCTATATATACTATATTATATATATATATATATATATATAAATATATTATAATATATATATATATATATATATATATAGTATATATATATATATATATATAATATATATATATATATATATATATATATATATATATATATATATATATATTATATATATATATATGTATATAAATAATATTTAATATATATATATATATATATATATATATAGTATATAAATATATATAAAATATATATTATATTATGTAATAGTATATATATCATATTATATACTATATATATATAGAGAGAGAGAGAGAGAGAGAGAGAGAGAGAGAGAGAGAGAAGAGAAGAGAGAGAGAGAGAGAGAGAGAAGAGAGAGAGAGAGAGAGAGAGAGAGAGAGAGAGAGAGAGAGAGAGGAGAGAGAGAGAGAGAGAGAGAGGCAAATGGTAAGCAAAAAAAAAATCAGAGGAAGTCTCCTGATTGACATTTAACATGTCGCTGATTACAAAGGAGAAGAAAAACTCTAAAGATTTTTGTGTTGATAAAATACGTGAAAGAAAATCTTCAAAACACAGAAAATAAAATGAAGTTTTTTCTAATAAGGATGTCAGCAGGAGGGACCGTAAATAATACCCAAACTGGTTTCACAACACAGATTTCCGCTTTGAGCTAAATAATAATAATAATAATAATAATAATAATAATAATAATAATAATAATAATAATAATAATAATAATAATAATAATAATAATAATAATAATAATAATAATAATAATAATAATAATAATAATATAAATAATACTACTAATAATACTAATAATAATAATAATAATAAAATAATAATTAATAATATACTAATAATATAATGACAATACCAAAATTATAAAATTACTAAATATAATAATTACAATATAATAATAATAATAATAATAATAATAATAAAATAATAATAATAAATAATAATAATAATAATAATAATAATAATAATAATATAATAATAAATAATAATAATAATAATAATAATAATAATAATATAATATAATAATAATAATAATAATAATAATAATAATAATAATAATAATAATAATAATAATAATAATAATAATAATAATAATAATAATAATAATAATAATAATAATAATAATAATAATAATAATAATAATAATAATAATAATAAATTTTTATATCACTTCTAATTTATTGTGGAGATATTTTCCAATTTCCTAAAGGTATCAACCGCTACATGATTGATTTTTTTAAGGACTATTCTTGAGTAGAAAAGAGCAACTGCTTTCTGAACTTTTAATCTAATATTTCGCCTGGCCACTTCAGGCATCATCAGAGACGAGTTCTAGATCTTTGTCAGTAGGTTTGACGTAAATACTTGTGGTGAGGGCTCCACTAGGATCAAAGGCGATATTAAAATCTAAAAAATTTTGAAAATTAAAACTTTACTGCATAGAGCGTACCGCATTTGCTCTGACTGGAAACTTTTTGACGCAGAGCTTTCAAGAATTAAGCAGAATCTTGTTAATAATAACTTTCCTCAACATCTGCTAGATAAAATCATTAGAACTTTTATAAATAAGAAAATTCTCGAAGAAAAACCAGAAGATAATAGAGATAGCTTGACTTTCTTTTTCAGATCACAAACGATAGATAGATTTATTTATGAAAATATCAGGTTAAGGAAAATAATTCAATATCACATTAAGTCCAAATCTAACGCTAAAGAAATAAAACTTAGATGTTACTAAAAGCCATTGAAACTTTCTTCTATGTTTTCTGAAAGAACTAGTGGGACTAAGGAGAATGTGAATCATGTAGTATACCAATTTCACTGTAATAAAGATGGCTGTAATGCCTCTTACATCGGGTATACAACTAATTCTCTCAAACTTCGTGTCTCACAACATAGATACAGGCCTAGTAAGATCTTTGAACACTTAAAACGATCACGGAACCCTAAACCGCAATCTCGCATTTCTCAATTTTTCAAATATACTAATGAGCAAGGTAAAAATTTTTTGATTTGAGGGCTTGCTGATCCTCTGAATAAAAAGCACAAGCCTATTCATCCCACATAAAGTATAATAAATGGAAATTTTTTTGAAAATTTTAAGGTTTGGCTAGTTAAAATCACTCTATTGATATAATTATTAATTAAGGATTTTAGATTTAACGTAGTTATAAAACTTTAATTTGTTACTTCACATTTATATTTTTAAATTTAAATAACATTTATTTTGTTTAATCATTTGTTAAATTGTCTAAAACTCGTCTCTGATGATGCCTGAAGTGGCCCAGGCGAAATATTAGATTAAAGTTCCAAAAGCAGTTGCTCTTTTTTCTATTGACCCTTAAAATAATAATAATAATAATAATAATAATAATATAATAATAATAATAATAATAATAATAATAATAATAATATAATAATAATAATAATAATAATAATAATAATAATAATAATAATAATAATAATAATAATAACTTCGAGAAGTTAAAAATGCGATATAAAATAAAAATAAAGATTAAATTTAAGTTTACGTGTCCTAGAATAGTAATAACACTAAATATTTAACACTTCTCTCTCCTTTTTCTTTTTTTTCCTTATTCTTCTTCTTCTTCTTCTTCTTCTTCTTCTTCTTCTTCTTCTTCTTCTTCTTCTTCTTCTTCTTCTTCTTCTTCATAAGTGAATTGAATTCTGTCAACAACCTATGAATAATGAATAAAC
>JABUQX010041948.1:35000-40295 GCA_015478945.1 Trachelipus rathkii
TACACGACGTAACAGAATACTGCAGTGATTCTCTAAGAAGCCATGTGAACCCTCTTAAGGTGGTCAATGATACGGCAGAAAGAGGAATTGCTCTGATAAAAAGGTGTAACGAATCGGTCAGGGACGAACAACAAAAACAATTCTTGTTGAGGGTTGTCGAGCATCACAGAAAAGTCGTCCTCAAGCGAACAAAAGAAGGGATTGCATCGTTCAAAGTTGATTGATATAACACATGTTTTGCCTATCATACTGCTTATTAATCTTGGTGTCTAATATTAATATTATTTTACGTTTGTGATTTCTAGTTTTCCCAATAAAATTAATCAATATTGAAAAATCGTATTTTTTCCCTACTTTTAGACAACTGCTAAAAGTGTGCAATCTCTAAATATTATCCAATCATCTTGAAATTTGGCATATATACCTTTTACATCACAGAAACCCGCGGAGTAAGCAAAGTCTGCAAAAATTTTACATTTTATTTTTTGCCTTACAAAATGAAACACCCTAATATATATATATATATATATATATATATATATATATATATATATATATATATATATATATATATATATAATAAATATATATATATATATATTAATATTATATATATATATATAATATATATATATATATATAAAATACACTTATTTCCTGTTATTTCCTCGAAAAGCATAGGGTTGTTGGCTGCTAACCGTTTTAATTTCCGTCAACATCCTCCAGATTTGTCCGCACTTGACTTTTTCTTCAATTGTAATCTCCATGTTATTGCTGGTCTGTCCTCCTCTACCGTCTCTTTTGGTCCCGCGCCGCCCTCTTTGCCAAGTATTCCTTGTGGTCTTCTCAACACATGTGCCCGCCCATCTCCGCTTCCCTCATCCCGGTCTGATTCCCATTCAGTTCTGCTTTCCGGTCATATTCCACCGAGACCCTCATTTCGAAATAATACATTCTATCCATCTTAGCTCCATCTATTTTCCTAACATGCATTTATTTACAAATGACCTGAAATTATCATTCTTTCATTGGTCATTTTCCATGACTCACTATCATATAACAATACCGATTTAACATTGCTGTTGAAAATTCGTACCATTGTACTTTTTGTGGAGTCGTACTTTCCTGATCTTATCCAAATGTATAAATTCTACTCATCCTTTACTTATTCTCTTTTCCACTTCTTTCTCAGCTTCTCCTTTATTACACATTCCAAATATATGAAATCCTCAACCTCCTCCAACTTTTCTCCATCAAATTCAAAGATAAAATATCTACTACAGACTAGCAAACATTTTCATTTTTCCCTTTGAATTTCACTGGGTTCTATGGCTAGATTCTTAAAAGAACCAATGCAATTTCCCATAGGGATAAGTCAAGATTTAAGATTCGAAATTTTTAATATCCAAGTTTTCCCATTGGGTACCATAAGGCCCAATCGGAAACCGGATATTTCCTTAAAGGAATTCATCATTTTAAGTATGACATTCATAAAATTAGATAATTTTGTTCATAACTTTTAAGACTCGAGTTTGATACTAGTAACAATTACAAATTTTATTAGTTCACCGTGAGCAATTACTAGAATTTAGCAATAGCTCTTTCTTATATCGACATATGCGTTTGAAAATAAAACTTTTCACATTTAAATACACTTATATTGATTAATGCAAATGGAGGACAAACTCGAATGGAAATTGGCTTTGAAGGTTTCTTCGCTATGCTTAATTTTCATTATATTTCGCAACATCGACTGGCTTTGGCTATTTCAAATGTAGACCCAAAATTTATTTATGAATCTTTAGCAGAAATTTTAGAACATTGTTGAATTGATTTCAAGTCATATAAATTTTGGTTAAGAAATACCAAAAGGCGAAAAAGAACTATAAAAAAACACAAAAGCAACAGGAACTGATAAGTGATCAAGATGAAGACTTGCTTTCATCACAAATTTTAAAATTAAAAATTTCGATACTTTAGATAAGATTTTAATTTTAAGCTTCGATTAAATAACTTTATTAAGATTTTATGTAACAATTTTGCATAAATAAATAATTAAAACATTCTTGAATTAAATACTTAAGACTTTAATTAGTAAAGCCGAGAATTACCTTCGAATTGCGAGTGTGACGTTGATCGGTCTTTCTTTTCGTTACAAAAGTTTAATTAATTTAAAGTTATAAACGTAATTAATAAATAAATAATAGGATTAATTAAAATTGCAAGCTAAAACAAAGACTTTTAATTTTTTCATTTTCCTTAATTTCATAATTTTAATTTTTTATTCATTTTTGGTGCAATTAAAAACTATAACTTTCTAATGAATTACCACGAGTTAAAATGTAAGTTACAACGATTTAACACAAACCTTATTTACAAGTCCCCTTCCTGTCCAATTCCTTAATTTCCAAGGTATTTCTTGTGATGTTCTTCTGCAGGAGTCTTCCCGTCTTATTCGTTCTGAACCACCCAAGAGCACAAGAATCGAGTCCAAAAGTCATCCAATATCTACTGAAAGAGATTCCTTACAACATTCAAGTCTCTCTGCTTCAATAGGCTACGGTTACAGTGGAGGAGTATTCGGACTCTGTCGAAACCTTTATTTTATTTTAACATTACTTTACCTCTTCATTAATTATATTGTTACTCGCTACATATTTACATGCTTATTAAACGTATTTTTTTAAAATTTCCTTTCTTATTACATCCATAGCTGGACTCAGAATATTTAAACAACTTGTATTTTCAGGATTTAGCAACCGGAGTTTTAAATTTTTTTTTGTTGCTACATTCGTAGTTCTATTCAGAACATTAAAATAAAATTTTTATCCCTTTTAAGGGGGTTATTAATAGATATGTCCGTGGCCAAACCTTGACCATAATGACACTCTAATTTCCTTTCATCCACATCCCAACACAAGTCGTAAAATTGCGATGCTCTTTCGATTATTATCATTAACTCCAATATTATGATGCTTTAGCATATGTGATTTTAAGCTTCTTCTGATTCATTCGTAGCTGCACCTCAGAACATTTAAATACTTTATATTTTCATTGAAAATTGATAAATGCCATTTGTGGTACTCCTCTGATAACTTCTTCAGTAAGCAATACAGAACTCTTCAAATAAAACTTGTACATTTCGATGACTGCATGTGGTTTTTTAATTGGATCATTTCCGATTTACATTGACACCAGCACTCAGAACATTTAAATAACTTAAAATTTTCATTATTCAAGTAAGAGTGATCTTAATAGATTTCTTACTTTTCAATCACATTAGCTTGCAACTTCAGAACAATCAAATAACTTTATATTTTCATCATTTTAAGAAGTGGATTTTTGAGATATGATAAAGATTGGATGTTCATAGTGGCACTCAGAACATTTAATAACTTTTTGTCTTAGATGCATTAAAGGTGTTGATTTTAAATTTTTCTTGGTCAGACAGTTTCGTATTTGCACTCAGAACATTTAAATAATTTAACGTTTCGATGCTGTAGCATATGTAATTTTAATTGTCCTTTCTTATTACACTTTTAGCTTGTCGAAACGTTAGTTCTTTTATGTTGTCAAGTTTCTTTTAGTTGTTTTAATTGTTCTTTTTGATGGTTGTAGTTGTTGCACTCGAACATTTAAATAATTTTAGTTTTGCTGTGTATTAGCAAATGCTGCTTTAGGTTTGATTTGCAATTACATTCAAAATTGCAATGTGCACGCATTTAAACTTTCTTATTTGTTATTTTATTTTAAATGGATTTTCAACTCATCTTTGCTTTTAAAAACTTAAAATTACAAAACTGCAATGATCATCTAGAGGACTTTTTTTAATGGTTTGATCAAGCGTTACTGACGTTTGGAGGGTTGCTTTCTTGAACTACTTTCTATTTTGGTCCCTTTTCTTCTTTATCAGGCATCGCCAAGAGTTGTCTGCAACAAATCAAAAGCAAAAAAATTATTAATATACATGCGTAATTAGTTTATAGTAATTACATATATTGTATAATGTAAAAATTAATAATTTAAATAATCTTTTTAATTTTAAACAAATTTTTAACCATGCATAATAAACGATATTAAATTTGAGTACATTATTTATTATTATATTATATATTATTATTATTTTATTATTATTATTATTATAATTATTTATTATTATTGTTACGTTTGATCTTATGTTCTCTTCTCTTGGGTATGGTGTGGCCCATTCTTGGGCTAAGGGTGAACCTTTTACAATGAAAGAGAGTGCCATAGTGAGGGTCAATTCGTAGTCCCATGAAGCCCTAGGCTGTATTTTTTTGTCTGCCATGAGTTCTCACTTAAGGGTATAAAGGGGGCGGTAAGGCTGACTTTTCTTTTCGGGACTTGCGTCATTTATTCTATCTACCACTTTTCTGTTTTCCGGAGCATGTTTTTGGAACCGCCAAACCCTTACTCCCAGTTCAATGGGAGTAAGGTGCGTCACATTTGACTGGGAGTAAGGTGCGCACTCCCAGGCAATGGGGATAAGAAGTTTGGAGCGATGATAAGCGATGATTATTACTAAATTGCTATCTTATATTTAATTTACTTACATTCTGGAGCAGCCAACATGAATAACAATTCGTAAATGTTTTATTTGCTAGAGCGACTCCTTCATTACTGTTTCCTGACCTGACCTGGACCCACTCAACAAGCAAATACTTTTGAATAGAAAAGTGCCTTGGGAGCAAACCCATCTTTGATCTTTTTCGTATCTCTACCTGACCCACTCAACAGCAAATATTTATGATAGAAAGGTGGCCTTTGAGCAACCCATCTTTGATCTACCCGACCTGACCTGCCCTGACCCACTCAACAGCAAATACTTTATGATAGAAAGGTGGCCTTGGAGCAACCTATCTTTTGATCTTTCTCGTATCCTTCTACCTGGAACCTGACGCTGAACCACTTCAACAGCAAAACTTTATGAATAGAAAGGTTGCCTTGGAGCAACCCATCTTTTGATCTTTCTCGTATCTCTACCTGACCTGACCTGACCTGGACCACTCAACAGCAAATACTTTATGATAGAAAAGTGGCCTTGGGGCAACCCATCTTTGATCTTTTCTCGATCTCTACTGAACCTGACCTGGACCCACCTCAACAGGCCAAAATACTTTATGATAGAAATAGGGTTTGCCTTTGGGAGCAACCAACTCTTTGATCTTTCTCGTATCTTTACCTGACCTTGACCACTCAACAGATAAAATACTTTATTGATAGAATAGGTTGCCTATGGAGCAACCCATCTTTTTGATCTGTTCTCGGTTAAAT
>JABUQX010041949.1:5000-12500 GCA_015478945.1 Trachelipus rathkii
CTATATATAATATATAATATTATATATGCTATATTAAATATATATATATATTATATATAATATATAATATTATATATATAATATATTATATATGTATATATTTACAGACAAGTGTGTTATTTATATAAGATTCTGAAGTACGGTTTACTTTTGTGCTGGTTCCCAATAAAGAATTACAAGAAATTTTTTGATAACTGTTTCTCGTCCATGGGATTGGCAGGTGTTTTAAAGGGGAAAGGGATGTCCCCTCTTTGCAACAAGCTGTGCGCTCAAACTCGACTTGAAGGCAGGAAATCATACACTTATCAAGCCGCGACGAACAGATTTAGGAACCTTACGAATGACTAGGCCTAGAGTATATGCGGAGAGAGGCCCTTGCCCTCCAACTGGAAAACTATCATTATGGGCCTAGTAATAGAGAAAACCGGATTCGGGCATGCACTCGAGATACAAGAACGCTAAAACGGTTCTCGAGAGTATGAATAAGCAAAGCAGCTAAATAATCAAAGCAAGTACTGAGTTCGGGAGTATACAGTAGGCAAATTCTCTACCTTATCCCAATCAGTGTCTACGGTGATAAGTTGTATCCGGTAAACCTCAAGCAGCATTGAATACCGCCCAGATCCAAATACCATCCGCCATGTACTTGATTGTATTCCTTACCGGGGTACAAAACAATTAAGGGGCTCTCAGCATCGGGAGAAATTGGGAACTATAAGACATGATAAAGTACTGAATTATTGCTCTTAATGCTATCTATCCCGAGCCAGTGCGCAGCCACCATCTTCACGTTGGGTTTGTCTAACAGGAATACAACATAAGCCTATACAAGGCGACGTAGAAGTTTGATGGGATTACTGGCGTAGAGGGTATAATAGCTGCATCCTGAGTATAAATACCCGGATCACTTCTAAGTCCCAGAAAGAGTATGTACTATCACCTCGTAGTATCTTTATAATTACTTTTGTTGCCGCACTCTTAAAGACGTTGTCAACCATGCCTCTAGGTCTGCTTATACGCTCAACCAATCGAGAGACGGAGCTCCATATGAAACCAAGGCCACAAGCTCTCAGCTACAAAAAAGAAATATCCAATCTGAGTCTCGATTTCAAAAGGACATAGCGCATGGCCTTAGTAAAAACCCACTTGCGTAAAGAGCTCATGTGCCTCCGAACCATCCTTTTTCCATACACTGAAGATGCTCTTACAGAGTAAGCCTGGTGAGCCATTCCCTTGTGGTGCCACGCGCGGGGCCAGGGGTCCGCCCGAGGCGCCACGGAGGCCTGTGGCCGGGCCGGTGGCGCCGGGAAAGCCAATGGAGGCACAGCGCGCCGTCTGGGCCGGGGCCAAAAGAGCCTAATAGGCAGAACACGAGAAAAACCACCAGGCAACCAACAGAGAATACTCCACCCTACCCCCGGACGAATAACATCGGTACCAAGAAATATGACCGATAATGGACATTAGGCTAACCGTAAGCACAAAAGTATACCGTACTTCCACACGGGACTCCTATGAAGTATTATTACGAGAGGAGGCGGACGGAACACTGAGTCCTTGCAAACATTATGATCACAAAAAAGGCATGACTCAAGATGATGTAGTACAGTCGAGTTATATTTAGCGAGTATAAAAACAAAGTACATCTTGCGCTTACCTCATCATCATACGGCAACAAAATAAGACTACCATACAAGCTTTATATTCAAATTTAATAAGCATTCATAGTCAATTCTTGAGTTATTATTTAACTCACTCTTCTCATACACCTATGAGCTATTACTTCTATATATATATTATATATATAATAATATATATATATAATATATATAATATAAGTATATAATATTATATTAAAATTAAGTATAATAATAATTACTAACTAAATGATCTATAATATAATACAGTAACCTTGAAAAAGTAGGACCTGAAATGGAAAAGCTATGATCAAGATGATTTTTGGAACAAATAAAGAATATTCCTGTCACGCAAGAACACTGTCAATTCAAAGATATTTCACTATTAGCTGGGATATATATATATATATATAATTATATATTGATATAATATATATTATAATTTATATATATATATAAATATATTATAATATATATAAACTCTAATTAAATTGTAAAAAAAAATTCAAATTTTTTTTGATTTTGGCTAAACTAGAAGCCTCGGAATCCGAAGCGGTCATCAGGTGAAGCTGGCATGATTTTTCAATATACTATATATATATATATATCTATATATATATATATAATATATAAATAATATATATAAATTATATATATACATATAATATAATATATAATATAAGATATATATATATATATATATATATATATATAATATATATATATAATATATATACTAGTATATAGTATATATTATATATAATATATATATATATATAATATATATATATATATATACATTATATAAATAGTATAATATATATATAATATATATATAGTATTATATATATATCTAGATATATATATGATGTATAATATATATATATATTATTATATAATAATATATATATATATAATAACTTCTATATTCAGTTAAAGATATAATATTATATATGTACCTATATACGTAAGTAAAATTGTAAAAAAAAAAATCAAAAAATTTTTTGGAGTTGGCAAAACTAGTAGCCTCCGGTAGTCCGAAGCGGTGCACTGCGTGCCGACATATGATTTTCAAGAACGTTTGAGCAGCGATAGGTTTATTTTTACGGAAATTACTACAGGATACATATTTCTTTATTTTCAACATTTTTTTCTCTTTTGTTACAATATGAACATACACACGTAAAAAAACTTTTATAATAAGTAATAAAGAATAAAAATACTACTTCACGCCAAATCAATTTGAGGTAGAGAGCCTAAAACACCCACTTCTCGCAATGTCTGAAAGAATACTGACTAAATTTTTGGCAGTATGAGATATTATATAGATATACCTCAATGCTTTTATAAAATTTATAAAAAAAATCGCAAAAAAACGATAAATTGTCTCCAAGGTTAATCACAGAAAAGCGGTCACCAGTGACCGCTTAGGACTGAAAGGGTTATGATGGCTCAGATTGATGGCTCAGATTATTGAATGGTCAAATAGCAATTTTGATGGTTCCCGCAGTCACCCTAAGAAGTGCTACGAGTGGTCCTATGAATCCACGGGGGATGCCAAGATGAGGCCAAGACTGCGTACCAGATCCGTGCCAGACTAGTGCTAACTGAATGTCATATTGTGCCCCCCCCACGAACTTTTTTCAGCGTTTTCTAGCCTACCTGATCAAGAATAGCCCCTAATATTGGGTGTCTACTCTCAGGTTAAGGGTAATGAGGAATCGATGGCGTAATTTATCAGTTGCTAGGAATGCTTCCTGAGTAGTGAGTTAGCCTTTCCAGCTTCCTTGATCGATAGAAATATCAATATTGGTGTCTACCTGGTTATAGGATGGTATTTCGATTGGTGATATTATAAATGCTAGGAATGCTCCTTTTCTAGCCTTTCTAGCCGCGCCATATCTACGTCATAGAAACCTAATAATCGGTCGTCTGCCCCTCATGTTATTAAGTACGATTCGATTGTGTGTATAAAGTTGCTAGGATGCTTCCTTTTTCTAGCCTCCATGCACGAACAATATCTAAAGAGTTACAACAATGGGTCCAGTGAACGCAGACGTTGTCCCGGACACTCCGAGTCCGCGTTCCGCAACCGCCCCCCACCGCGAAATCAAACAGTGCCCCGCAGGTGCAACCCCGCCGCGAAACTGCCCAGTCGCCCGCAGGCGCAGAAATTACATTTTCGCGTAACCCTGCGCGTGCGACGCAGGTGCAATTTAGCTGCGTAACCGCCGAGTCAGCCCGCAGGCGGCTAAATGATTACCACGCACGATTAAATATTTCATAGTTGAGGATCTCAGAGGCAGAACTCAAAAGAATTCTTTTCTCCAAAACGAGATACTATGAAGCCCCTTCCTTTTCCTTTTTAATCCTTTACACATTTTTAAATTAAAAACATACCACTTACAGACCGTTGAATACGAGCGAGCAGCACCGAGAGGCAAATACAGGCTCACGAGGAAACGAAAGCTATAGCTATATTGCCAATCAAGTACATACCGTAACGAGACATAGATTGGGCTAATAGCAAAAATGCGGATTAGTAGAGTCCTTTTTTGTTTGATTTTTACTGCGTGTTCTGCTTACTGCACCTAAAACTCGATCTGTTTAAGTTACATCCATTCCGCATTTATATTTGGTGGTGTTATATATATAATTTTAATATTTATTGTATTGTATCGTTTTTTTTTTTTTTATTTATAGATAGAATTTAAAACAAACACGGTAAGAAGAAAAAGACAGTGTGTCTGTTATATAAAACATTTTACTTTTACTAAAATGTAACAATATTATTTAAAAGACATATACTTTAGATGACCTTTAAAGCAGTAAACAGACAGTAGCGCAATTGCCTAGCAACAGGGATTAGTATTCTTTGTTTTACCTGCTTTACTGGTTAAGGTCTGTAGAAGTAATGTTTTAATAAATCTTACAATTTTAGTAAAATAAAGTGTTTATATAAAAGACACACTAATTCTTCTAAGAGTACTAGCAATTTTTAAAAATTTATAAATGAAAATAGTATTAAAACAAATAAATAAATCTAAAAGAAAACATAAATGTAATCAAGTTAATGAAGTTTAAAGTGGCAGTAAAGGCAGTAATAAGCACGTAAGCAGTAAAACAGAAGCTCTAACAATCCCATTTGTGCTTTGCAATTGCGTCATTGATTTCCTTCCTCCATTTTTGTAGTTGTAAAGTATATTTTTATAAGTAATATTTTAAGCTGAAATAATAGCGAATGACTCATAGCAATATGTTGAAAAGAATTCTTTGAATAGTTCATCCAATCTACTAAATGAGA
This sequence comes from Trachelipus rathkii, assembly GCA_015478945.1. Classification (NCBI taxonomy): domain Eukaryota; kingdom Metazoa; phylum Arthropoda; class Malacostraca; order Isopoda; family Trachelipodidae; genus Trachelipus; species Trachelipus rathkii. The sequence goes on from JABUQX010041949.1 coordinate 9,942, forward strand.
AAATTCAATCGTCGCGCGGTAATATAGTTGCGCCTGCGGCGCAAGCGGCGGTTACTGGGGAGATATGTCGAATCCGGCGCACGCGCAATGGCATCCGAGGGGTGCGCCGCGGGCGTCACGTGGTTGGTTCGCGGGGGGAGCGGCTTGCGGACGCGCTCGAAACGTTTGCGTCACTGACCCATTGTTGTAACTCTTATATATATATTATGTCGTGCTAGAAAGTGCTAGAAAAAGGAAGCATCCTAGCCAACTATAATACACACAATCGAACCGATACCTTTAACATAGGGGCAAGACACCGATATGTAGGATATTCTAGGACAGTAGGATATGGCGTGCTAAAAAGGCTAGAAAAGAAGTATCCTAGCAACTTATAATATACACCAATCGAATCCCTCATACCCTTAAACCTAGGATAAACACCAACTATTAGGGCTACTATGCAGGGCAACTAATAAAGGCTAGACTCATACTAGGAAACATCCAGCGAACTGTATAATATACCAACGATTCCTCATGACCTTACTAACCTTAGGGTAGACACCTAATGTAGGTGCTATTCTATATGCAGGGTAGGCGTAGAAAAGGCTGAAAAAAAGTGGCACTAATAGACACCAGTTGGCAACTCGTTTGCACCTCAGGTGGCACTATCTGGCACCTCCGATTGCACTATCTGACACTCATGCTTCACTCCTGTGACTCAATTAGCACTCGAGATACTCCTTACTGCTGAGAATGGGCTAACTCAAAATGTAATTGACTCAAAAAATCTGAGCCATCAATATCTGCAGCCTTCCATAATCTGAGCATTGCAAATCTGAGCCGCATCATTAAGATCGAGGAAATAATCGGACCAATAATCGATGACAAGGAGAAGTATGTGTGTGTGTGTGCTTGTAGGTGCGTAATAGGCTGGGTGTATTATTAGGGTTGGGGTTGGGAAGGTGGGTGCGTGTGTGCGTGTGTGTAACTTGTATTGTATGTATGTATAGGGTGGGTGTATGTGTCTAGGGCTGGGTTGGTGAGGGTGTGTGTGTGTGTGCTTGTTGTATGGTGTGTAATAGGGTGGTGTATGGTGTCTAGGTATGTGTGTGGTGTGTGTTGTGCAGTGTGTGTGCTGTGTATGTGTGTGTGGAAATAAAGTGAACTCAAGTTAGGACAGGTACTACCACAGGAACTACATGATGCTCGAGTTAATTCCCTAGCTCAATCCTCACTCGACCTGTTATGGAATGGTAAAATAATGCGCAAGCAAATCGTATCGAGTACCAAAATAATCAAGCCCAATCAGCGAAGCGGGGGGCCTCAAAACTAAGGGGCGGACCACATACGACGGTTGCTGCGCAACCGTCGGCGCAACCCCTTATTTCGAAGGGGGTGCCAAAACTTGCCTCAGAAATAGTGTGCACCTAATCGATACAGCCTATCGCTACCCAAAAATAATCCGATATTTGATAGGCCAATTTTTTCGGGGGTCCAATATCCCTCTTATTTGACTACTTATATAATATATATATATATTAAAATATATATAATATATATAATATATATATATATATATATATATATATATAATATATATATATATTATATATATATATAAATAAGATCATATATATATAAATATATATAGTATATATAATATATATAATATATTAAATATATATATATATATATATAATATATAATATATATATAATATATATAATAATAAGTATATATTATATATATAATATATATATTATATATATATCTTAATAATATATATATCTATATAATAGTCATATGAGGAGAGGAGAGGAGAGAGAGAGAGACGAGGAGAGAGAGAGAGAGTAATCTTTTGCTCCAATCGAGCCAGGAAATTATTTGCGCTTTGCCATTTTCGAAAAATTTCATTAGCTTGGTTTCTTTGTTATAATTAAAAATAATTAAATATCACGTTTATAATATTTTTCAGGAATAAATATCTTATGGGGGGGATTTAAATAAAGATTCGTCTTTGACACATACATCTTTATATATAAAAAATAAATTTGAACAACAACTATAATAATAATAATAAATAATAATAATAATAATATAATAATAATATATGAATAGATAATAAATAATAAATAATAATAATATAAAATAATAATACGTAAAGAACTTGGCTCATAAACCTTTTCATTTAGTGTGCGCTTTACCATCACGAAATTGAGTCACTCTTTCTCCCTCGAGTGGATAGATAAAAAAAAGCTTTGCTTTCCCAAATGAATTTTTAAATCGAAAGCTTTTTCCACGGTAAATCAATGTTTAATTCAAGAAGCCTCCTCAATAGCTGAACTAATATATGTGCTTTAAGTGTTATAAGTTAAGACGCCCGAAATTCCTCTCTCTCACTCTCTCTCTCCTCTCTCTCTCGTCTCTCTGTCTCTCTCTCTCTCTCCTCTTCTCTCTCATATAATATATACTATATATATATATATATATATATATATATATATATATAATATATACTATAAATAATATATATATATATATATATATATATATTATATATATATATTAATTATATAT
>JABUQX010041949.1:17500-30639 GCA_015478945.1 Trachelipus rathkii
AGTACCCTGTGTCTTCATATGCTTGTGCCGATAGTAGGGCTTAAGAAAGACCACTGGGTAAAAAAGTTGTTATGCGCACTTGCCTAGGGAAAATATGGACTGTTAGCTGCATCAAATATCATAACGACCACTGCGTGACAGGGCAAAAATCTATTTTCACACTTCCACATCAAACTAGGACTTGATGAAGCAAATTTGTTAGCGGCCCTAGACAAAGATGGTGAAATGTTTCAAATATATTTGCAGATTTTTACCAGGGTTGAGTATGGAGAAACTCAAAGCTGGAACCTTTAGCGGCCCTCAAATTCGCCAAATCATCAAGGATGACAATTTCATAAAATCCATGACTGATATTGAAGCATCTGCCTGGAAAAGTTTTGTCTTGGTTGTTCAGAACTTTTTGGGCAACCATAAATCTGCCAACTATGTAGAACTCGAACAGAAAATGCTTTCAGACTTTCAAAATTTTGAATGCTAATATGAGCAAAAAAGTTCACTTTCTACATAGCCACTTAGAATCGGTTCCGGATAATCTTAGGATTTATAGTGAGGAACAAGGGCAGAGGTTCCATCAAGATATCAAGGTGATGGAAGAAAGAAACCAAGGAAGATGGGATACACACGTGATGGCAGACTATTGTTGGAGCCTTCAACGTGATTGTCCACATTCTGCACACAGAAGACACAATCATATAGACAGCGATTTGTAATGCATTTTATGTGATTTCATTGTACTGAATTGAATGTTTTGACCTATTAGCATTTTATTTACTTACTCATTAACAATTTGATATATATCTTTCGTGTTTTTTTTATTGTGAATTACGTTACAACCTAACATAAATTGTTGTTATTAATGTATTTTTGTGACCACCCTGTATCTCAAAAACTAGAGGCCAATCTAGGGAAAACAGAGGTTATATTCGGATCAGGGCAAACAAGTTTACTTATAAAATGATTTCTTCAAATGTTTCCGCAAAATCTTTTTGTGGCAGTGAATTATTTTACTCCACCTTGTAAAGGAATGCTTCTTCAACTTCTTGAGGGAACTCCAGTTCCACCCATCGAATTCAAGGCCAAATTTGCCCTTGTAAACTGTTTATAACGTTTCAAACCTCTTTATTTTTGAATTTCTTATAAATACTATAACGGTAGGTGGTCAAGGGAACAAATCACTTGGAAAGAATTTTGTTGGGAGATTTTCAATTCTAGGATGGCTCGATGTGACATTCCCGTCTTTCCAATAAAAATCTCTTCTACAGAATTTTCTGCCATAATTTGTTTATCCTTCTGTGTACTTACTCACTTTAAGAGCCAACGTATGTTCCCAATTGAGAAGTTTGAATTTTTGAAGTGTTTGAAGAATTCTTCTGAAACTTTTAATTTAAAATAAAGTACTTGAACGTGTACCAACAGTGACAAAGTTAATTTCACATTCAGAAAAATAAAAAAAAAATCATATTTATCGATTCCAGTTTAATATCTTGTCAAAATTATTTAGAATAAATGCCATATTTTCTTTCCTAAGTAAGTGTAACTTTATAATACGTTACTATATTAAAAATTGGAAAAAATGAAAACAATATCAATTTAGCATAATAACTCTGAACGGGATTTTTTAGAATACCTTAATTTGGTGTATGTTTAAACTATTTTGCTTATTTTAGGGGTTAAATTCTTTGCTCATTGTGAGGATGAAATGATACGTGAACTTTTCAGCCAAATTTCTACACTTCAAATTTCTTTACATTTTGTTACTTTCTCCTTATACCCAAATAATTACTCTGTGTGTGTGTGTGTGTGTGTGTGTGTGTGTGTGTGTGTGTGTGTGTGTGTGTGTGGAGAGAGAGAGAGAGAGAGAGAGAAGAGAGAGACGAGAATGGAATATTCTCTAAAGAAGAAAGTAAAAGATAAGAAGGTTTATTATAAATAAACAGGAGAAATTAAAAGAAACGTTATTTTAACAATCTATTATTTTCCAAACGGCTTTTACGACTCCTTTGTTCTTAATTGAGTTTACCTTGATTGGATAAAATTTCCTTATTTACAGACAATGTCTTTTTTCATAATTGACCGAATTATTTTTATTGACTATTGTGTATGTATTTGGGAAGGTATGCTAAAAACATTAAATGTTTAAGCTCTTTTGTTTATTTTTCGTCGTATTTTTATTATGGTAATAAAAATATGAATTTTAGATAAAATATAATTTTATACAAGTCTCTCTCTTAAGATTTTTACTTATTTTGAAACTACCAAAATGTGCAATAGGATTATCTTGATGTCTAGATAAACTTTTAATTATATATATATATATATATATTATATATATAATATATATATATTATAATATGATATATATATATATAATATATATATATATATTAATATATTATTAGTAAATCTGTGTCTACCTAACAAAACTGTTATCCCCTAACCTTACTTAATAGCCCCCATAGTTATCCCTAACCGAATGATTATGTAGACCCCCAGTAGCCTAACCTAATGAGATTATGTAAGCCCACAAGTTACGCCCCAAACCTAATGGATCATGGAAGCCCCCAAAGTACTACCTAACCTAATGGATTATGGAACCCCCAAGTTCGCCCTAACCTAATAGATTATGAAATGCCCACAGTTTGCCCTAACCTAGTGTCATTATGAAATGGACCGAACTATGTCCCGCACCCGAAGATACTATTATCTATCTATCTATAATAAATTAATTTATATAGTATAATATATATATATATATAGTATATATAATATATATATATCTATATCATATATATTATATATATATTATATATAACCCTATATAATAATATTATTATTAAATATGGATATGAACTTTAAGGGATAGAGAAAGAGAGGGAGAGTGAGGAGAGTTTCATACTCACGTTTAATGTAATTCTCCTGCAATAGCCTTTGCAAAAAAAAAAAAAAGAAAAAAAAAAAAAAAAAAATAACATCTTTTTTGTCGAACTTTGGTTACCCGACACGGAAAAGTGATGTTAAAATGCTAAAAGATGATTTTCCTTTCTCCGCTCCGGCAACGGTCTCCGTATCCTCTCAATTTCAACCCAAAAATTTACAAATACAGTATTATGCTTAGCGATTACTTCGTAATTACTAAGATTTTGTGCAACTGTTATCACTTCTAAAATAAAAAAATTTACAATGACTTTTCCAACTCTTAAAACCTGCTCTAATCACTCAGCAAGATGTTCAAAATAATGTATTACAATATCATCTTCAAGTCTTTGCACAAAATTCAAGCAACGTTAAAAAACACAGATGAAAGTAGTTTCTGATCTGTAAATTTTGAAACTAAGTAGTTTTTCAAGCAAACTACTTACAAAGTCAGGTTACAAGAACATATACATTCTCCAATACATCTCAAAGTAGCTTTACAGGAAAAAGATGTACCTACCTTAAGTATTCGCTTCACTCTTCAGTTATATTATTATATAGACTTATACTTATAATATCGTATTCTGCTATTAGGTATAGTATATATATATTATGTATTAACTTATAGTTAATACTGCTAGACTACGCTACTAGCCTATATATTTATTATAATATATTAATACTGATATATATATATGGAAACTAAATTTAAAGTTTATCTTTTTCTTATAATTGTGCTGATTTACCCTTCCAATAACCCCCAAAACCAATACTTTACCCTTCAACAATTACCGCGCCACTTCTGGACCTGCCATTAGCATAGATTTTTCACTCAGACGAAAGATTGATCATTAAGCTTTACTATTTACTATAATAATATACTATATATACGTGAAAGTACTATACATTCATATATATTATAATTACCCCTTAAAGTATGATAATATATCACTATACCTCATCATCATATTATAGAATATAGGTTATGAGTCAAGTAATATATTATATATAATATAGCATATATATATACTATTAGTATATGTGATAGCATTTTATACGTACGTTTAGTATATATATATATTATATATATAATATTATATATTATATATATAGTAGTATATATATATTAGGTATATATAGTATATATATCATTTGATTATAACCGTATAGCTACACTCACTAGTATCAAGGTATGCAGATTAAATCCTCTACACCTACCTATCATATATTATAAATATATAATCTTATTTATTTTAAAACTATATTATATAAATATAATATAAAATATATATAATATATATTAATATTATATTGATACATATATTATATATATAATTATGGTATATTTTTTAGTAATCAGTATTATATATATTATAACTATATTATAATATATATATTGAATATATTATATATTACTATATTATTTATCATCATAATATATTCTATATATATTACATATTCTATATTATATAAACTGATATAATGATATTATTATATAATATATTATATATATATATTTATTTCGTTTCCTCCCTGCTATTCGCGTGTCTTTGCTGCTTCTCCGACCATACTTCTCTGTGTGGTGGCGCGGAGAGAATTTGTACATACTCAAGTAGAAAGCCTCCCTTGACTCGCGAAGCCATTTGTTATTTCAGAAGATTTCCAATTTTATATCCCAACCACCAAGTGTCCACAAAGGCAAAAAATCAGGAGACGGCTAACACACATTGCGTCACCCTAGAATCAATTTTTAGAATATCATGCCCAAGTCACATGCATGGGGTTGCGTGTGAGAAAAAAAGAAGTGCCCGAATTTAGCGAGGTTTAAGAGACAATTTGGTGCAATAGATGCAGGACTTGACAAAAAGGAGAAAGTTAAATTTATGGCAAGGTGGTGGTTCTAATTTAGTTTTTAAAAAAAAATATTATAAAAACAATTTATTTAATTGGCAATTGTTTTACTTTGAAGTCATACGTGGCATTGGTAAAATGGCAAGTGTATAGAGTTTTCTCCTCCCTAGGAAATACATACATTGTATACTTCCTGTCGGTGATGTGACTATGTAGGATTGACGCTGAACTGTCTGTGTGAGGTGGGCGCCGTACTGGGGCAAATGAGTGCCAGGGGAAAATGAACTGAAATTAAAGGTTAATTTAATCTAGCTGGGTGCAATGCGTTGGTCTTACTATAGCTGTTAAAGGAGAGTTGGACAGTTGCGGGTGTTAATTTTTTTAAAATTGAAATACAATATAAATGAGAAATTTCTCTGAAGCGTATGGACTAAAAATAATCCTTTTATCAATTTTTTTATAGTTCGCTAATTCTCTCGGGCTAGTGGATATTTCTTGTCAAATTTACGATCTGTAGTTATTGTAGTCAGTACATCATATTGGTGCAAGTTGATTCTTTGAATATTTTGGTAAGTTGGGAGAAGGATAAGACGAATTGGGTTTTCGATAAACCGTCGTTAATGGAAAGGAATTTGGCGGTCAATCTGGCTTTTGCTATGTGGTTACCATGGTGAAATGATTTTAAATTATTATCATGGTTTTTTTTTGGACATTCATAAACATAATTGTTTAAAGTAAATTTGGAGAAGGAATGAAAAGTAATTTTTACAGAGCCACTACCTTTTGAAGTGTTGAAAATATGTTTTAATTATTTGCTTGCTTTTACCTTTAAGAAATAAAAAGAATTTTTGTGTTCAACTTTTTAAACTAGAATGTTTTATTAACATGCGTAGAAAATTTCTAGATTTCTAGATGTTACATTTTATATTTTTCTTCTTTACTGTATAATTTGGACGGCCGGGTGGCAAAAATTTTTTTTTTTTTTTTTTTTTTTTTAAAGTGATTTATGGACATGTTTCTTGTTATGAGTAACAAAAAATTTTCATTCAACAGGCGAAAGGTTTCTGGAAGTTTTATAGAGGTATCATGTGATATATGGGCCTTTTAGTTGTTGTTTTAAACATGCGGTTAGTGGTGTGTTTGAGAAGTGCATTCAAATGTGATTATTATGATTTTCATTGCAGTGATTTTATTTGGTGATTTACCTTGTGTGATGTTTAAAAATGATATTTATTAAAACCTCGATTTATATGCTTTTTAAAAGTCGTGTGTCGTGTCTAGCATGTATCAATGGAAAAAAACAATATTGCTCTATTTTTAAAAAGTTGCTAATAAAAACCCCAAATTAAAAGATTTTGATAAACATGGTATGGGTTGTAAGTATTTAGGAGTGAAAGAGATTGGATAATGGAGAAACGTCACTATATTTAATGGATACAGCGTTATGTGAAAAAAAATTAAGTGTTTTGAGTTAACCCTGTGTTTTGGGGATATGGTTTTATTGTGAAACCGAAATGATGCAATTTGTCAGTTCTGATGTTGCTCTATAGAGAAAAAGCGTTGCTTAAGGGGAAATAGTTATCGCTTACTTTCATATTTCAAACATCAGTTTTTAAAATGTTGAAATGTAACAAGATTTTTTTGTGATAGATAAACATTCGTAGTCAACCGTTGGAAAGCTTAGTGTTTTTATAAAGCGGAATGATGCGATTGACTTAGTATTTTAGATGAGAGATGCTGCCGTAAAGTAAAATCATGCAGTTGTTTATGAGCCGCTACATGCTGTTAGGAAGTATTTTTAACGACTGGCGAATGCTTGCAAAAGGTTTATAATGTGCCATTTTCGTGGCCTAGCGAGGAATGTCGAATAATAGTAGTGAAATTGGATGACAGGAGCTTCACTCATGGGACACATGGTGAAAGCTATGTCTTTTGTGAAGGAGTGTTTCTTTTTGTCAGTAGAAATGCGCCTGGTTTTCTTCTCTTTCAATTTTATTTCATCAAGCTGGTTATTCCCGGTTTGGAAGTATATATTTCGTTCGAGTTCCGTTTCGTCGGTTACTGATTGGTATCATGCACGCGACGATGCCTGATGTGCGGCAAGTTTGGGCGTAGCCTCTTAAGATTCGTTTTTCATATGGCAGACTGTGATGTATTCCTCTTGAGATCGATCCTCGTGTTCTCTATGCTTGTGTTATCTTCACTGCCAATAATGCAAGTCATTGAGATTCTGAGAGTCGAGGTGATTCTGTGTGGTTCTCTCTGTAGATCACTGGGAGATGCAGTACTTTCACGTAATGCTTTTGGTGAAAGCCAGTCATTTGCAATATTTGCAAGCGCCTTTGTTTTCTCTTTGCGTTGCACGCCTTGTCTATTGATGCTGTGGTGGCTTGGTGAAGATCTAAATATCTTAGACGATCTCACCGGATTGGCCGGGTGGAACCATGAGTCACCCGCATTCCGAGTCGGGTGCAATGAAAGCTTTGTTTGGGTCCCCTGGTTACCTAGTCAGTTTGTGCATTTCTGCGCTTCTCAGAGGGTTTCCACCATTGTTGAGGTCCAGTGTGGTGGTGAGTCTCATGTAAAGATCGACCTTTCTTTGCCGTCTTGAAAGGAAACTAAACTCCTTCCTAAGTCATGTGGTATTGACCAACGTCAGGGAGTTTTTGTTTTTGGAATGCCTTCGTTTGCGTCTTGAAAGGCATGGTCTGGCGCAATGAAAAAGTAAGGCACAGTTTGAGGCAACTGTGTCTTAAGAATGAATAGATTGCGGAAGGCAGACTTGATCAGCAAGTACTAAATTAGAAGAAAAAATACCTTGTCTTTAGCATACAACAGCGTATGCAACTTTCGCAACGCTTTGTGAAGAGGCGAGTAACAGCTTTGGAAGAGAAAAGAAAAAAAAAACGCCTCGAATGGCTTTTTAGCGGAAACAAGTATGCAATGCATATGGGTTGGAGAATCAGCCCCTTTGAAGAGTAAATAAACCTGATTGGTCATCCCATAAAATGGATCATATGTTATTTTAGAAAAAAAAGACTTTGTATAATAGCTATGTTACGCCAATAATTGAGTATTATAGGTGTGATATTATTGATATTTACAGATGCCATGATAATATATATTATTATATATATAATAGAGTGATTATAATACTCATTTATATATATATAATAAGTTATATATCTATTATAATATACTGTAATAATATAATTAGATATATATATGTAAAAATTTTTATATATTTAGTATACTATATATATAATATTATAATATCTGGTTGTAAAATTGAGATTATAGCTATTTATATATATACTATTATATATATATATATTATAGAGGACTTAATGTCTTGTATGCTATATTATATTATATCACTATATTATAATATATTTAAAATTATATAGTATAGTTATATATATATATATATATACTATATTGATTATAATATATAACTTTTTATATTTAAAAGTATTATATGATTTTTCAGCTATTGCCATAATTTCATTTCTAAATGTTTAATTTAGTGAGCTCGATGTGACATTGTGCGTAAGTACTCATAAATTTATTTGATGTATTATAGAGGCTCTCTAAAAAAATGTGATGCACATTCTTTGTTTTTTTCAGATGTATATGATTATTTTGAATACAGTATTAGAGCTATTTTGTGGTTCATAATTAGGGTATTTCAATAACACAGACGAATGGGTGGAAAGCTCGACAGTGACATCTTTTGAGGTATAACTACCAACTGTCTGTAGTATTAATTTAATATCTTATAAGGCCTAATGTTGCTACAAAGCCTTTATTTATAAGCGTGGTTTAAAGCATCAGAAATAATAGCATCTTGATCGTTAAACAATGATTCTAATAACAACACCATATTGGTTCAAAAACACCGCCAATGTTGCTCGAAAAGCTGCGGCATATCAGATTAGTGGGATGGCTTGACCTTAGAACAAATGTGATTTATTATCGAATTTTAAAGTATAAAAATTTAATACCGGTTGTTCCGTAGTGTGTAGTTAATGCTTTGATTTCTTCAACTTCAGTTGCTATTCTTAATTTTGGATTGTAAAAGAGAGCGTTATTCGCCGTCTGCAGGAGTAGCACGGCTTATAAGTTTGGGTGCCAGTCGTCTCGAGTACATTAGGTAATGATGTAATTGTTTTTTTTTGCATCTATCAATGATATATATGAAGGTTTAATGAACTTGTCACATCGGAAGGCTGTATCTGCTATATAGATTGTTTTAGGAAAGGTTATGATAGGTTTTTGTTAAGTCTTGTTAGATCAAAACTATATATTAAGTAATTTCGTTAAGGTAGGATATAGTATGGAATATAGGATGTCCTCTATATATAATATATACTATATATATATGATATAGCGGTGATATATAAATCGATGCTTATATATATTATATAGATAAAGTAGATATTGGATACCTCTTGATATATATATATGTAGTCATATGATATATTATAGTATAGGTATTTTTATTAAGGATATGATTATCCTATATATATATTATATAATATTAGTAGATATAGTATATATGCTTCACTACTTCAATAGGTGACCGCCTTGTTACTTCGGTGATAGGTCGATATAGATATATAGTTAATAGATATATAGTAGTGTAGTTATTATTATGATTAAAATGTGAGTTTCTAGTATAATTATACATATATCTTATGATTATACTATTAAGTACTATAAGTGGATAATTACCGCTAATTTGGCCCTTTTATAATTTTAGTTATGCTTATGTAAGCTATGTTATGTATAGATATTATATATCAGCAATGCCACTATATATATCTCAGATTGTTTGGTAAAAAGGCAGCATACATTCTAAAAAAATTGTAGAACCATAAATAAAAGAAATAATATTAACAAGTAAAAAATAGTGACGTCTATTAGGAAAAAGTACAGCTACTCAAAGTGTGATTTTGCAAACTCCCCATTAGGGGCGATTTTGTTATATGCATACATAGATCCATAAACAAAATACTCTTTCTTTCTTCAGTCACATTTTACATAATGTGATGTAAAACTTTATTCACAATTTTGAGGGAGATGGGGCAAGAATAGTATTATACAAGATATTTTAGTGGTGTTATGTAGACCATAGTATTCGGAAAAGCTTATCATTAAAATAATTTGAAAATTAGTCTTTTGAAATTCTCCTTATGAATTTGAATGACCAATTACGAAATATACTAAAGCTAAAAAATTTTAAAAATATATAAATTAAAAATGAGGCATCAATATTATTATCTGTGAGTGAGGAGTTTTATCCATATCAATCACATGGATGGTGATCTCCGAACACATTTTATTTGATAAAAGTCAAAATAAAACTGTAATTGTGATAAAGTCAAAATTAAACTTACTGTACATAAAGAGCTTCTGGTTTACCCTTTAAAAAATATTAAAAAAAATAGGTTAAATCTTACTTGTAACCTAATGTTAATATCTATAGCCCTTATTTAATTTGCTTAATCAAAACTGAATATTAGTGTATCAGTTTATTATCACATTCGCTCTTATTGTTTCATATTATAAAAGATCCCACAATTCATAAATTAATAAGGAAAGTTATTAATGATAGAGAAGAAAAGCATCAAACACCTTTCTTCGCAGTTTATGTTTATTCACAAATATTACATGTATATTATGAAAAAAAAAAAATATGACGTCATGGGCTTACAATTAGTGAAGCATTCTAATAGATATGAGGGTAGTTACTGACATCTTTTGATTAGTTTTGTATTTAGGTCTACACTATTTCATTAAGCTCGACTATATACTTACGGTGGTTAGGTTGTAGGGTCGTAGGCGATTCAAACAAGGTCGATTTCTAAAGAGGTTTAGGCGGTGGTGCCCTTCCTTAGTTGAGGTATATAAGGTCTGGTGTTAGTGGCAATGTATAAACAGTCAATCTGTGTATCTTTAACAAATATGCTAAAGTTCATAAACACTTCTTTGTAGTCGTGAGGACATGGTGACTATTCGCGACATGGAATTCTTAAGCATCTCCATTTCAAGTGAAATGATATTTTATTTACCTTCTGTAACTTTATTATCTGCCTTAACCCATATATGTTCATTGATAGTCCGTATGAGTACAATCTCATACCTACAACCTAGTATGTGATTTCGTGTAAGTTACATATAATTTTGTAATTGCCGTGTGCATAGCAGAGTGTTGGGTTATTTCCTTGTAGTTTATCCTAATATATATAATATATATTATGATAATATATATATATGTTGTAATGAGTCCTATTTATATCAAAGTATTTCTTTACTTAAGCAATCATGGATATAGTATATATATAATATATATATTATATATGATTGGGTCTTTGACAAGGATGTAGTATTACAGCAGATCAGTGTCTATAAAATGACAAATTGAGGGTGGTTTGCCAGATGGATGCTTCGCTCTTTAAATTGTGTTTCATTGCATGACTGCTCGCAGTCTACATACTAATGTTACCGTGGCTCTATTTTTTCAAGATTTTATCTAAACTATATCTCATGTAGGACTTAATCATAATATTTTTAGTATGAGTAACTTAAAATTTTAAATGTGCCTTAATTTTAATATACATGTGTGAGATTGTAACAACGCACTAAGACTTATTTAATGGTTTTTGTTTTTTAATGGGAAGAGAAATTAGGTATAAGTGTGATCTTGAAGCTATTTTAGGCTGACAAGTACAGTGCTTACTGCACCAAATCGGTGAGAAGGTGATACGCCTATACTGTCGGATAATAGTTTATATTATCTTATGTTTTTGTTTTGTTGTTCAGTGTGAATTTGAGTATATGAAACGTGAAGAAAAAGTTGCTATTTGGTGTAGTGAAGCTCGTATTTTTACAGCTCGTTTGATTCAATTTAGGTTTTTTTTATATGTGTATATTAAAAAAATATATTGGAATTTGAATCAACGATGTTCGTGTTTAACCTAATACGAGTTATTAATTATTTTTCGCTAATAAAGATGTTAGAGAGTTTTGTGTCTTGTATTTATTTATTTATTTATTTGTTTTAATTAATTGATAATACAGTATTTAAATATAGTAAATATCTTTTAGAAACTTTACGATTATTTAAAATAAAGACCAACTGCCGGTAATTAATTCAATTTATCCAAATTTACCAAACCTATCCTACCTTGACTTAGAGGGGCGCGATGTAATTCAATCCTAACATACGTCTGTATTATTGCTTTCGGCTCATTTATATTTAACCTTAACGTAATATAGTGGAAGCATCTTTATTATATTATGTGAGTATAACGAGATATCATTATTGGCTTGGTGTATAAAATGTTAACTTATTTATATACTATAGTATAGTATATAGATAGAAGAAGTCTTGAGTTAGAAGGGTGTGTTGGCAAGTTTTATAGCGGATAAGAGTTATAATATATATATATATTATATATATTAAAATAAAAGATTATGGTAATATTTTTCTGACATTGACGTAATAGGTAAAAAAAGTCCGCGTCATAACGGTGCACTCTCTTAAAAGAGCACAATTAAGTACCGTCTTCCAAAAAATCACATGAAATTAGTTCTACAGTTGCTCACGGATGGCCGTAGAATTGACATATATAACAACCCGCACATATTATATATACTTTAACAAGATGATCGCGTTTAAATTAGAGAGTAACCTTTTACTTTCAGGTAGATGACTCCCCCTGATAGAATTAGCTGGGGCTTATTGATCAGGTTATATTCTTATACTACTACTTAGAGATACCGGTATATATATATGTTCTTTTTCAATGGGTAACTTATAGTAAGTATTATCAATTATGTAGTAAAGATAAGCTGACCTATCGAGTAGTAGAATAAGGAAAGAAAGATGGCTAGGTGATTGAGATCTAAGCATAATAATAGTACGTCGTTATACCGGTCTATATAATTATATGGGTATATTTCATATAATTTGTGAATACAGTTTAGTATATTTTGTCCTGAAAAAAGTTTCTCAAGGTTTCAATAAAGTATTTTTAGAGTTCACGAAAACAGTTAACAGTTGAAGTAAGAGTTTTTAAGAAAATTGTCTTTAGTGGCAAGTCTCTGGGCATTAATTTCCAGATGCGCGCCCACTAAAAGAAGATTTTTTCTCTAAAAGATCGTCTACTTCAGACATTTTCTGAACTTAGAAATTTTCCTCTCGTTTGACAATCCATTAGAACAAGTTTCTTTTCAGAAACACTATGAAGACATGATAATGTAGCATTCTTTGATATTTAATAGCTTTAAAAATAATAGTAGTAGTTAATAATATATGATACTACGCTCCTTTATATTTATGTATATATAAATCATTACTAAATCAATAC
>JABUQX010041950.1:0-16182 GCA_015478945.1 Trachelipus rathkii
GGGAGGTAAGAATCATATTTCTCATGGCAGGGTATTTTGGAAATCTAATAATGCTGGGGCTGTGGCATCTATGAGTGGACGACAGCTCTCTAAGCACGACGGTCTTGAAGAAGCCTGTTGGGAATTAAACGATAACTTCTTTTGATCTTAAGACTGTTTCAAACCGATTAATTGGCTGTGGCTTGGGTTTTTACGCATGGTCTTATTCTGTGAAGGTTTGAGCAAGAGCTCATACAAATTTTTGTTCCTGTCACTCGGATTTTATGTAAATAGGGCTTTACACAGCCCAATCTCATAAGCTCGGTCACAATTTATCGAATCGTCACTGACAAATCCAGATTCCAAGGACACTAGTTCTCCCGAGAGTTTGGTGAACGGATAGTCACATCGATCTGTTTGTTTTCTTGACTCTCGTAGTTCAACATGTTGCTCATTATACTATATTGATGTTCCAAGAAAATCTTCAACGGCTTCCTGTACTTTGAGGAAGAGGGAGTTCCAAGGACCCATTTCGATAGAGTACTGTCCGTTATGCCTCGTCCATGTGTTAGACTACCCACGGATTTCATAGGACGCATGAGGCCGTATTCTGTACTCGTATCAGTCCCCGTTCCAGATCAATGTGGATACCTTTCGCCTGACAGTAAAAAATCCCTTTTCCTTAGAGTAAGAAAATTCTTGCTCAGATAGTTTTGAGTCAATTTTAGTCATCTGTTGAATGTACAATTGAACGGACTTTGCATAAGGTAAGTGTCCGGCTGCATGGAAATAGGGAAGCATTTCAATGGTTGTGTTTAATTAAATGCAAATCCCACTCTCCGGATTTTACAGCGAAAATAAATCTCATTATGAGGTCAATGCACTTCAAAAGGTTCACCCACAGCTTAGTTGTTCGACTCAGAGACTGAATGTTCTTTAAACAATCATTTACCTTTAGCAAATCCTCCATTACTGCAGATTCTTCAAGAACATATTGTTCATTTCGTTCGTTTCTTACCAGTTCATTGGAACATTTTTCTAAAAACTGCATAGAGTCTTTCACATCGGGAAAAGTTTCCTTCATCACATTTATGATAGCACAAGCAGTTAAACTGTATGCTCAAACACACCTCGCACATGCATGTCCATTCATCATGTGGCCTACAGTTGTTCGCCCAAACACAGAGGCCCATAGTGCTTCCAAACCACTTTGCTCCATAATCTTTCCAACAGAACCCAAGAAGGACATGGGGAGATGAAATCCTCCTAGCCTCAATATAACTTTTGATATATCACTACTGCTTTCTGCTGATGCTAAGATTTCAGACGACTTTAGAAACAATGGTTGATCGAATGTCACAAAACAGGCACTGTTTTGTTTCTTTCATTGTCCTGAAGCATAGCTGAGAGCCGAAAAAATTGTGGATGGATTGCTAGGGTCCATGTTTATGAATGGTACTCCTAATACGTATGTGGTCTCACACTTTCCTTACTAGTACTCATCATAGAAGTCATGAATCCATTCCACCCTGGCTGGGTGTTTGGGATAGCAAGCCACATAACATTGATGGGAAACATCGTGTGGTGCATTTCGCAAGTAATACCTCTAGCAGCTTTCAAGTCAGTTACATCTTCGACCAAAATATTGGACAGTCTACTTCGGAGGTTTCTCTTTCCTTAGGAGAGCACACGAATCGTTTTGGGGTTAAATGTTCCTGAAGAAATTCTTTCGACCTCTAACTATCTTGCAATGCATGTGCTTGGTGATACACATTGAATTCTACCCATGGCGTGGAAAGTGTTTAACCCATCCAGCGTTCGTATGTTGACGTCAGCATTGTCAAACACATATTGAATAAATGCTTCATCACTTATTTTAGGCGATCCCGCATTTATGAGGGAATTCATATAAACAGATATTTCATCTGTACTGAAAACACAAAGCTCCCATTGCTGCAAGTAAGGGGATCCCAATCAGATGTTTAAATCATATAGCCCATGCAGTGTCAACCCAATACAAGTATGAATAGGGGTTAGATGTGACCCTGGTCTGAGAGCAGAAATTATCACATGGTTTATCACAGCACATTTTCTTCCAGAGTTTTATTTACATTAGAATGTTTTTTCTTTTTTGTAACTCTGTTAGTGAAGAATCTAAGATTATCTGGAACCAACTTTTCACCGCCAGATCTAATCCATCTATGCTTGGATATTTACTTGAATCGTACTGCATTTTCTGTATGTCCTCTTTAATAATGTCTGTAGTAGCTATTACAATTCTTACACGCTCTGTGGCAAGATCGGTTTGCTTATCAACGTACAGCTGATCAATTAATTTATTGGAAGTATCGGATGAACATACAGTGTTTACTCTTCCAGCAATATTGGACATAAGTAACCGGTCCTTGAAGCGTTCTTTAAGAAGATTTCTCAAGCGTTCTTTAAAAAGAGTTCTCAAGATTTGGAATGACTCGCTTTAACTCTGATGTATCGCTTCGGCGTTTCTGAGGCTTCCATGTAGTATACCCCCGCGTCTAATTCCAACGCCTCAATATCGAGTGACTGCCACTTAAAACTTTGTCAAGGCTCCGCCAGATTTTGTCCGCTTGAGGTGTCGCAATCTGGGCCCTTATGGTTTTTTCCGGGTTCGGGAATGGGCGTCTTACATGAGGTTTATGTGCTTACCCTGAGGGGTCGTTTGAGAAGCAGGAGAATTTTAAGTCAAACTAGCCGATAAACCCCTGTAAAAAGCCCTTCCTTGGACAAATTCGTAAGGCTCGTCAGATTTTGACGCTTGAGGTTCCATCTATGGGTTTTTGGGGTACGGGAAGCCGTTTATGAGTACTCACTCGCCTGGTAAAGCAGTTTGGCGGACTCTTGGTCAAGAGCACCCCCATTCAGGAGTCAACCGACATGAACTTTGAATTTTCGTAAGCTTCGTCAGATTATTTTGCCGTTTGAGGTGCTTAAAGGAGAGTGGGTTTCTTCAGTCGCTGATGCATATCGTATTCTGAGTTACTCGTGAGTCTCATGAGCAGGGGAATCCCCCAGGTCAAAGGTCCGACCCATGACCATACGTCACGACTTTCTCCTGAAATTTACTTTCCCCACCTACGTTTTACACAATCTCTTCGATTGGCTTCAAAGGTTAAAGTTCCAACTGGAAGGTGGTGACGACCAATACTTTCGAGGTCAGGTTGCCTACTATTTGAGTTTGAAGAAAGGGGCTAGGGGACCCCTACAGTCTTTTATAACCCCGAGCATTCTACTTTATTAAACCACTCAACTTTAGCATGAGTTTCTAACTTGACGGGGTGTTCTTCTTCAAACACTTGGCTCGGCTCCATAATAAGGGTGACGTAACCTCCCGTCACTTGTAACTCAGAGTTTTACGTCCAGTACTCACTCACCCCGAGAGGGGGTGCCATCACGGGCTACTCCCTACAAGAGAGTCCGATTATTTCGTAGAAGGTTGAAATTTCGAGAAAGAGCGGTTTCAGAGTCGGATTTCTGGACAAAGAAGGAGTGTTCGGTTTAATCATGAGGAGTTGAACAACGGCCTACCGATGCTTGGCAGCCAGGTGCGGAATGCCCGGTAAATTAAGTAACATTCGTTTTAGTAATACAATATTATTACTGTTTACATAACTGATTCCGTTCTATCATGTACATATCATTCGAACTGGCATTGCATCTTGAAAGAATAACCACCCGGGTCTTTCCTAAATGTCTCAAGACTTGACATTTAATATTTTTTTCCCCAATCTTCATTTTTGCTTTTTATAAATGCTAACCTAATTCACCCCACATTTTTTTAACCTTAAACTAAAATTATTGCATATATTTGGTTGCTATATTTTTTTTATGTTTTCTAATTTATAAACTTTTTATTTATTTGTTGCTTTATTTTTTTTTAGGAGTATATATATCTTTTTATTTGTTTTATTTATTTTGATTTTTTTTTTTTTTGTTATTGTAAATCCTTTCGTTTTAACTAGGTTCTTTTAATACTATGAAGCTTATAACTTCAGAAATTTTGCATTTTTGTACATACCTTTAAGTAGTAAATCAATGTGTAATATCAAGTAAATCTAAATAACAATCACTCCTTCACTTCCATACTTGTATCATCTATTGATAATATTTAACGATAAATTCAAGCTCATTATTATGTATATTAAATATCACCTTATCCCTCAAACCTATTATTTATTTTATCGGTTTGTATTTCTTTAAACATCTTGGTTTTTATTACTTAAGATTTTTTATGTTAATGTTTGTTTACTTTAAAAATTATGTATTTTCTGCATTCTCTAAAGCAGTAAATCAGTAAAATCAGTAAATCAAATGCAACCTCTTCAACTCCAAAATATTTGTTCTATTGAACTATTGATCTAATTGATTCAAGTCATATTTCGTATAACATAATATTAGCAAAAACTTTTATTTATTTTGTTTTGTTCTTTATAACTTTTCGTTTATTACTAAAATTTATCCTTTTATGTTTATCAACTTAAAAAATACTTTGTATATTTTACACTACTATTAAAGCAGTAATCAGTTAAAATCAGAATCAAACTACGCTCTCATACCTTTCACACATATCACCATTCTCATGATCTATTGATCTATTTGATCTATTGATCTATTAATCATTTAGAATTAAATCATATTTCTGTATAAACATAACACAAAACTTTTATTATTTTTGTATTGTTTTCTTTAAAACATTTGTTTTACTACCAAAAATGTATTCTTTTTCAATGTTTATAACTTTTAAAAAAATATTAATGTCATATTTATATCATACCTTAAAGCAGTAAAATCAGTAATCAGTGATCAAACTGCCGCTCCATACCTCATACTCCTATCTGTGCTATATCTTTGATCTATATTGAATCTATTGATCTTATATGATCTCCTTGATTCAAGTCATATCTTTGTATAACATAACACAAACAACTTTATTTATTTATGTTTGTTTTCTTAAACATTTTTTCGTTTTTACTAAAAATTTATCTTTTTATGTTTATATCACTTTAAAAAAAATTTGTAAATTTACATACCTTAAAGCGTAAATCAGTAAATCAAACAACCCTCCATACCCTCATACTCCTTTACATTTCCATCGATCTATTTGACATCTATTATCTAATTGAATCTAATTGATCTAATGTTCAAGTCATATTTTGTTATAACATAACACAAAAATTTTTATTATTTTGTTTTGATTTTCTTATAAATTTCGTTTTTATAAA
This sequence comes from Trachelipus rathkii, assembly GCA_015478945.1. NCBI lineage: Eukaryota > Metazoa > Arthropoda > Malacostraca > Isopoda > Trachelipodidae > Trachelipus > Trachelipus rathkii. The sequence goes on from JABUQX010041950.1 coordinate 5,238, forward strand.
ATTTATTCTTTTATGTTTTAATTTAAAAAAAATTTGCTCTGAAACACCATCAAACAGTAAATTCAGTATTAATCAGTTCTAATTACAAACTTTGTTTTAATCACCCTCTAACCCTTCTGTGATCTATTGATCTATTGATCTATTGATCTATTGTATCATATGATTCAAGTTCAATACTCCGTACTGTTACATACAAAAGCATAAATAACTTTTGTTAATTTATGTTTTCAGTTTTTCTTTAACATTTTGTTTTACTTCATAAAATATTATTCTTTTATGTTTATAACTTAAAAAAATTTGCAATATTTACATACCTTAATATGCAGTTAAATCACTCTTAAATCAGTCTTAAATCAAACTGCCACTTCCATCACACCCTCATTATATATCCCTTACATGATCTTTGATTCTATATTGATCCCTATTTATCTACATTGATCATATCTTGATATCCAAGTCATATTTGTTTTATCTTTAGTTCACCATACTTTTTTAGTTATTTTCTTTTCGCTTTTCATTTTCCTTTTTTCTTACCACATCAATTACTTTATAATTTTGTTCCAAGACAATATTTTGTTTTTAATATATTTTGCTTCAGCTGATTTTATATTCATATAGTCAAATCTTGACTATTTTTACATACCTTAAAGCAGTAAATTTCTCACAGCCTAAATCTTAGTTTAACTCAAAAACTTCCTCATACCCCTTCATGCCCTTCTTCCGAGTGCCTACATCTGACTCACACTCGATCTATTGATCACTATTCGTGAATACTAATTTGATTCAAGTCATATTTTGTGCATAAACTAATACACTCAGAAACCATTAAAACTATTTATTTTGTTTTTTTTTCTTTAAACTTTACTTTTTTTTTTAACTAAATAATTTTGCCGTTTGCTTGCCTTTATTTAACTAAAAAATATTTTGGGCATATTTAGCTATTATCCTTAAAGGCTTGTAATATCAGTTAAAATCAACCTAGTAAATCAAACTTGGCCCCCCTCCATATCCCTCATAACCCTTCTGTGATCTATTGATCTATTGATCTATTGATCTATTGATCTATTTATTCAAGTCTATTTAAATATTAAAATGTTTTTTTCCATCGACGACAGACTTTATTTTTTTTTTGTTTTCTGTCTTTTGATGTTCGTTTCTAACTCTAAAAAAATTAATTCCCTTTTATAATTATTCAACTTTAAAATTTTTTTGCATATTTACATACCTTAAAGGTCTATGCTAAATCCATTCAAATCAAGTACCATATCCATCTGCCGTCCATACGTCTCATACCCATTTCATCGTGATCATACTCTCGATCCTGAGGTTATTTCCTATTGATTCTACCATTGATCTTTGGATGGTCATATTATCATATTTTGTAGTTAACTATATGACATCACTATTTAAACTTTATTTATTTTTCGCTTATATTTCTTTTTAACTTTTTTCGTTTTTACACTAAAATATTAACTGTGTATTCTTTTTATCGTTTATCAACCTTAAAAAAATTAGCATATTTGCATACCTTAAAGGCAGTATAATCAGTAATTCAAACGGTATCCAGCCATCCTCCTACCCTCGCGGAGTGATCTATTGACTCGCGGTACCCTGATCTATTGCCATTCACCAGGTGCGATCATTTTACATGCATATTAACATATCACAGGAAAATACGTGTTATCCTACTTTTGTTTCGTTCTTTAAACCTTTTCGTTTTTTCAACTAAACCAAGTTAGCTCCCCTTTTATGGTTTATACAACTTAAAAATTTGCATTCTTTCACATACCTTGGAGGAGACGCAGTAAATCATAAATCAGCCGTGAACTACAACTATCTTATTCAGCTACTACCTCCTCCACCCTTCATGATCTATTGATCTATGACTTAATCCATATTTTGTATACATAATAAGATAAAGCAAAAACTTTTATTTATTTTTAATTTCTCTGGTATTTCTCTTCTATAACTCTTTCGTTTTTTACATTAAAAAAATTTATTCTTTTTATGTTTATGATGAACTTAAAAAAATTGCATATTTCATACGCTATTCATTTAAAGCAGTAAAATACTCAGTAAATTACGTTAATCAACTACCCTCTCATACCCTCATATATCCTTTTGTGCATCTATTGATCTATTTATACTTATTAGATCTATTGATCTATTGATTAAATCAAGTCATATTTTGTATACTTAAAAAATTTATTCTTTTTATGTTTATAACTTAAAAATTTTTTTTTTTTTGCATATTTACATACCGCTAATTTAACGCAGAAATTCAGCTAAATGGGAGTCAAACCACCCACTCCACCCCTCCCGCTACCCTCCATCCTTCCATGATCTATTGATTCCAGTCATCTATTGATTCAAGTCATTATTTTTGTATAACATTTAACACAAAAACGTTTATTTATTTTTGTTTCGTTTCTTTTAACCTTGTCTCGTTTTATCTAAAAAAAAATTTATTCTTTTTATTTGTAGTTTACAACTTAAAAATTTACATATTTACATACCTTAAAGCAGTAAATCCCAGTAAATCAGTAAATTCAAACTGCCCTCCCAGCCCTCATCTCCAATTCTGTGATCTATTGACTAATTTGATCTTATTGATCTATTGATCTATATGATTCAAGTCATATTAGATTAAATAAACATAAAAACTTTATTTATTTTGTTTTTTTGTATTCTTTAACATTTGTTTTTACTAAAAAATTTATTCTTTTTATGTTTATAACTTAAAAAAAATTTGCAATTTACATACCCTAAATCAGTAAATCAGTAAAGCCAGTAAATCAGTAAATCAGTAAAGCAGTTAATGCAGTAAATCAGTAAATCAGTAAATCAGTAAAATCAGGCTACCCCTCCCCTCCCCCTCCTCATCACCCTCATACCCTTTCTGTGGTCTATGATCTATTGATCTAATTGATCTATTAATCTATAGATCTATTGATTCAAGTTCATATTTTGTATAACATAACACAAAAACTTTTCATTTATTTTGTTTTGGTTTCTTTAAAACATTTGTTTTTAAACTAAAAAATAATTTATTTTGTTAATTTGCCTTTAAATATTTGTTTTACCTAAAAAAATTTATTCTTTTTATGTTTATCATAACTATAAAAAATTTATGCATTTTTACATACGCTTTAAGACTAATAAATCTAGTACAATCTATAAGTAAAATCAAATCTGCCCCTCTTAGCCATAACTCATTATCAACTTCTGTGATCTATTGATCTATTGTATCTTTTGCATCTATGTATCTAAATTCGATCTATTTGATCCTTACTTATCTATTAAATCTATTGAATCAAGTACATATTTGCTATGAACATTAACACAAAAACTTTTATTTATTTTGGTTTTGTTTTCTTTTATACTTTTTCGTTTTTTACTAAAAATTTAATTCTTTATGTTTATTTGTATACAGGGTATGGTAATAGTTTACAGATCTTTAAAGCAGTAAATCAGTAAAATCAGTAATACTAAATCATAACACTGGCCTCCATTCACCCGCCTATTCATTACTCCATCATCTATGATTTGCTATTGATTCTAACATTGATCTACTTGATCTATTGATGCTATTGATTTCAAGTCATATTTTTTGATAAAAAAATAAACTACAAACTTTATTTATTTTGTTTTGATTTTCTTTTAAAACTTTATTTCGTTTTACTAAAAACAAATATTTATATTTTGCTTATTCTGTTATAAATACTTTTGTTTTAAATTAAAATTTCTTTCTATTAATGTTATAACTTAAAAAAATATCTACATTTTACAATACTTTAAACACAGTAAATTTCAGTTAAATCAGTATAAATCAAAACTTCTGTATCCATGAGCACCCTCCTACCTATCATGATCTATTGATTTAATTGATCTATTGATCTATTTGATTCAAGTTAATCTTTTTGTACTAACATAAACAAAAATAATTCTTTGCTGTGGCTGTTGTTGTTGCTGTTGTTGATGCTTGGTTGTTGTTGTTGTTGTTTGCTCGATAAATAATATTTTTATCTCTATTCGTTCAAGTTAAAAAATATGAATCATATATCATCTAACTTTCAACATATCTCTAAAATATTATGTTAATTTAGCATTAAGCATTGGTATGATTGAAAACCTAAACAAAAATGACATATCTTAATCCTATAGCCCATACTGACATTACAGTCATTCCGTTATAGCAAATGGTAACTCTGGAAAAATTAAAAAGTTTCAACTTAACGTTATTTATAATAGCAAGAAATGTGCGATATGCAAATTTCAATCTTTACATATACACACAAACGCAATACTAATAATATTATTATTAATTATATCATATATATATTATTATTATTATTAATTATTTATCTTATATTAATATTATTATTCCTATTATTTATTATTCATTATTTATATTTATTATTATTATAATTTTTCAATTATTATTATTTTGATTATATTATTTCTTTATTTAACATAATAATATTATAAATACTTAAGAGAATTACAAAACCTAATCACATCCATAAACACACATCACACATATTTATCACACATTTACACATATACACACACACAACACACACGCACACACTACACACACATCACACAAACAGCACACAACAAACACACATCTAGTACCACACACACATAATAACAATCACACATACATCCATTACGCACTAATAAATAATGGACAGACTTTAACCTTAATAACAGGCCATAACATGCATCGTTACTATTCTTACTTTTGATCATATTGAGCTGTTATTTAACGTAATAGTGTCTATACTTATTGTGCGTTGTAGTATGTGTGCATGTGTATGTAAATCTGTTGTGTGTGTGTGATTTGTGTGTGTGTGTGACCTGTTTGGGGGTGGGGGGAGGGGGGTTTGTCATGGTTTTGGGGGGCGTGTTTTTGGGTTATATGGTGGGTGTGGGGGGGGGGGTGTTGGCGGGGTTGGGTTGGGTGGGGTGGGGTGGGGGGTGTGTGTGTGTGTGTGTGTGTGTGTGTGTGTGTATGTAGTGTGTTAGGTTTTGTTTATCGTTCATATAGCATATATTAGTTGATATAATTATATAATTAATAAATGAATAATAATAAATAATATATCAATAATAATATTATTCAAATTAATAATACATATATAATAATAATCTTAAATTTCAAAATTATAATATATATAATGAATACATTTAATATTTATTCCGAGCATTTTAGCATCAATATTAATATATATTCAAAATTGGCTATAGGCCATCTTCTTGCATGTAAGTTGACTTTTAATTTAGTTACCTTGTTAACGAATGCTGTAAGTCAGTTTGGGCTAAGATGATATGTATTTTTGTTTAGTTTTCAATATTACAATGTTAAGTAATTAACATTAATATTTTAGAGATATGTTGAAATAAGCTGATGTATATTTCATTTATGAGGCCAGTTGATTTTACTGATCACTTATCTGATTATCCTGTTTATCACCGGTGATTCAATGACTATGCACTTTTTTTTATGTTATAAACATAAAAAAGTACAAAATAATGATTTATTAGTAACAACGAAAGTTTAAACGAAATCAAAATACAAAATATAAATAAAGAGTTTTTTGTGTTATGTTATACAAAATATATGACTTGTGACTGAACCAATAGATTAATAGTTTAATAGATGCAAGAATGGTAGAGGCAAAAATAGAAGCAAGAGAATAAATGGAAACAATGTTTAGTAGATCACAGTAAAGGATATGAGGACATGGAGGGCAGTTTGATTTATATGATTTACTGATTACTGGCCAAAGTAATAACTCTAAACATGCAATTTTTTATAGTTATAAACATATAATTATAAAGAATAATATTTAATTTAGTAAAAACAAATATTAAAGCAAATTAAACAAAAATAAAAATAAATTTTTTTAGTTAAAAAAATACAAATTATGTTTAAAGAAACAAATCAAAATAAATAAAAGTTTTTTGTGTTAGTTTATATTCAAAATAATGATTCCAAATGATATCAATAGATCTATAGATTATAGATACAATAGATTCAATAGATACTAAATAGTAACTCACAGAAGGGTATGATAGGGTATGGAGGACACAGTTTTGATTTAACTGATTTAAACTGATTTACTTGATTTAACATGATTTATTACTGATTAACTGCCCTTTTCACCTCGATTTATATCTCCTCGATTAGTTATTCCTTGTTTTTACTGTATTTGTGGAGCTGTATTCTCGAGGGGGTATGTACACCTATATGCATAAAAAAAATTCTCAATATTTCATTCATCTTAAAAAGCAATAAATTTTTTAGTCGAAAAACACAATGTTTTAAAGAGAATCAAAACATTGAAATATAAAATAAAAGTTTTGTCCGCCTTATGATCAATACACTAAACGTGAGGCCATCTTGAATTGCGATAGATCGATAGATCAATAGATACAGAAGGTTATGTAGATCACAGAAGGATATGAGGATATGGAGGGCCAGTTTGATTAGCTGATTTACTGATTTACTCGCTTTAAGGTATGTAAATATGTAAATTTTAGTTGGTAAACATAAAAGAACTGACATTACATTTAAGTAAAACAGAAAAGTTTAAAGAAACTGAAAGCAACACAAACTAATAACTCGTTTTTCTGTGTTTATCTGTTTATACCATAACCATATTGACTTGAGTCACTAGATCAATTAGAATCTAATAGATCCATGGAAGGTAAGGGAGGATGGTCTGGATTCAGTTTTGAAATTTACTTTGGCTTTTAAGCATGATTTATCTGCAAATACAAAAAATAAAAAGAAAAAAAAAAAAAACCAATTATAATTAATTATTGGGTTTGGTTAAATTAATGCAAAAATAAAAAATTTTAAGTTATAAACATAAATTAAGAATAAATTTTTTAGTCATACATTCAAATATATGACTTTGAATTAAATAGTAACTAGATATTCACAATTAGATCAACTAGATCAATAGACATCACCAAAAGGATATGTAGGGTATAAAGGAGGTGTAGTTCTGATAACTCCATTATTTACCTGATTTACAATGATTTTGTAACGGTATGATAAATATGCAAATTTCTTTAGAGTTTAAATACAACCAAGGTTGGCTAGATATTTGTAATGGTAACCCATCCTTTTTTTAAAGAAACCCAAAATAAAATAAATATATATAGTTTTTGTGTTATGTTGTAAGGCATATAATAGTGACGAACATTGAGTCACTTTAGGAGCGAATAGATCAATCAAGGTTGGATTACGGGTACAGCGAGTATACTCCGTTAAAGTGGTAATTTTTTAGGTTGAATAACCTGGCATTTACTGCTTTATAGTTGTATTCATGTAAACTTGAAATGTTTAGTTATTGAAAACACCCATAAACAGGAGATGATATATTTTTTATATAAAAATAACAAGCAAAAGTGCAAATTAAACAAAACAAAATAAACTAAATGGTCTACCGTTATACAAAATGATACACAAAATATGACTTGAAAATCTAATAGATCAATAGATCAATAGTATCATGGAAGGGTAGGTAGGATGGCTGGATATCAGGTTCTGATATATATCTTGATTTACTTCGAACTTTTATCAGGTATGTAACATATGCTAATTGTTTTAAAGTTATAATTACATTAAAAAACGAATAATTTTTTTGTAAAAAACGAAAAGTTTAAAGATTATATAAAACAAAAATAAATAAAATTTCGTTTTTTGTATTTTATGCTTAGTGACCCTACAAAATGAAGTGAAACAATCAAATTAGATAAATACGATCACTAAATATTAATAGACATTAGGATCATTTGGGATGGGTTATCCGGAGGGTATGGACAGGGCAGATTGATTTACGATTGTATCTGATTTACTTGCTTTTAGTTACCTAAAACATGATAAATTTGCTTCGATGGATTACAAGGATTAAACATAATCGAACTAAATTTTTTTTAGTAATGAAACGAAAAGTTTAAAGGCTAAACACAAAAATATGTAAATAAAAGTTTTGTTGTTATTTTATTATCAAAAATATGACTTTGAATAAAAAATAATCAATAGATCAATAACACTCGAGATAGATCGAATTAGATCAACCCCTGAAGGGTATGAGGGTCATGGAGGGCAGTTGATTTATCTGAATTTACTGATTTAACTGCTTTAAGGTATGTACATATCTCTCCTCTCTTTCGGATATATTATAACACAAAAAAAGGAATAATTTTAGTAAAACGAAAGTTAAAGAAACAAAACAAATAAATAAAAGTTTTGTGTTATGTTCAGACCAGATTTCTATATATATTATCTTGAAATCAAGTAGTCACAGAGCTAGAAGGTCACAAAATTTAGATCACTAGATCATCAGTATTAGGCATGAGGGTTAGTGGAGGTTTACTTTACTCAAAGCTTGTAGTGTTTATCCAGATTTTACAGCTTTAAGCTACGTAAAAATGTTAATATTTTTAAGTTAAAATCATTAAAATATATTAATTTCCTTTTTCAGTTAAATGATAATTTTCCTCACACCAACAGGAAGTAAACAACAAAAAAATTTGATATGTAAAAAACACGAAAAGAAAGACCTTTTCTAAACAAAACTATTATATAAGTTAAATAAATATAATTACAAGCTACGTCTTAAAACCAAAATATGATTGAATCAATAGATCAATTAAGATCCAATAGATCAAATAGATCACTAGACTCATCGGAAGCATGAGTGGATATTTGGGTATCCCCCGGTAGGGTCAGTTCTACTGATCTTTACCTGTTTAACTGATTTGGAACTTCCCATACTCTGGTTAACGCTTTATAAGGTAATGTAAATATGCCCACAATTTTTTTTATGTTTTTCAACAATAGTCAAAAATACAATCCCATATTGCTCTTTCCATGACAATAATGTCTTAAAAGAAAGCCAATATCGAGCCTCTGGCAGAGAGACAGTTATGAGGACTTGTTATCTAAAAATTTGGCTTGATTAAGGGTAGCCCCACCTCACAATTATTATAGGATCAGATCAGACCTTTCGAGAAGGATAGAGACTTGGCTAGATTCACCGAGGGAGCAGGGTTCGAGTGGGAGGGTTTATCGGAAGTCGCAGGGAAGGCTACGCTAGTTGCCAGGGTTTCATCGGCTGATGTCCGGAAGTTCTGGGAGTCGGGTATCAGAGAACAAGGATTTCTATTTTATTTTTTTTTGTCTTTTTGACTTGTTCGTGAATGCTTTTCGGAAGTCGAAAAATATTATTCTCCTGAGGCTTCCGTTGCTGGTGTAGTCCGGTCATCTTCCGACGTCGTCTTAACTCCTCCGATCATTACTATCTCTTGTAAGACTTTTTATAAGGAAGTCTTACCTGGTGAACAATCGGTACTGTGTCCTAAAGTGGCAAAAAAAAAATATTTTATTTTTTTTTAAACAGGAATTCCCATGAGATCACTAGCCTCTCTGAAATATCATTAACAAGCAAGCTAAACTGAATTGCTAATTTTACTTTAAAACCGCTAATATAACGTTTAATTATCTAGCAACTGTTATAGATAGATGATATCTATCAATAATCAAGAATAATAAAAAATAGAAGCACACATCATTTCGCTGATTGTTTATTGCTTTAATAGCAAAAGTATTAATGCATTTTAGACCTACAATCAGCTTTTTCATAGTTTCTTGTAATTCATATAGATTCAATAGTATCTAGTCGAGAAGGGTAAAATTGAGGGATATGGACAGCACAACACATTGTTTGTGTATTTGGCCTGTTTGTATGACCCTATTATTACCCCGTGCCTCTAACTTCCAAGCAGTCTTCGGCATAATGGATTCTTTAGTAACATCTTGATTTTTACCATGCTTTAAGGGTAAATAGGCATATGAGTAAATATAGCACATGAGAGTCTCTTCTTACGTTATAAACATAAACACGAAACTCAATACTCATATCTTTTAGTAACTACTACGAAATGTTGTAAAGAAAACAAACTATAAAATTTAATAATAGTTTTTGTGATAGTGCTTGTAATATCTAAGGCGTTTTATCACAAATAGATTTTCAAATTATTTAGAAGATCCTAATAGATCAATAGATCAAGAAGGGTATGAGGGTATGGAGGTGATGCAGTTTGATACACTTTTTGAGATTTACTGATTTTACTTGCTTTATAAATGTATGTAAATTATTGCAAATTTTTTATTTTTAAGTTTACTATAAAAATTGAAAAAGAATAAATTTTTTAGTTAAACAAACAATAATGTTTAAAAGAAAACAAAGCAAAAATAATAAGTTTTGTGTTAATGTTATAACAGATACATATCGATTTGAATCAATCACATGAATAGAATCGTTATTCTACCATTAAAGCATCAATTAGAAACAATGCGAGAGATGGGATATGTGAGGTATGGAGGGTAGTTTGATTTCCTGATTTCTGAGTTTTTACTTTATTATTTGCATTTATAGGGTTATTTGTGAGAATATGAGAGCACTTGTCTATAACCCGAGCACATATTTTTTTTAAAGTGTTAGGGGGTTTTACAATAATTATTTTTCTATAAGATAATATTGTCAGCAATAAAAGCATGCAAACCTTATGGCATTTTTACTCCCGAAACGCATCAATCAATAAAAGGCACCGCATAAAGAAAAAACTAAAACTATACAATCGAGAGCCTAATATATAAATCATTACACGCTCTTTTTGTGAGAATTGTATATACAGAGACATATGAGACGTTTAGATAATCAATAGATCAATAGATGAAAGAACATCAGTAGATATATGGAGCAGAGATACAGATTATCGAAAACTTTGTCACTGATTACTGATTTACCTATCCACCCTCATCCCACCGCTCTTTACAGGCTATGTTATATATATACAAATTTTTGTAGTTATCTATAAACATGAAAAAGAACTAACTTATTTGAGTATAAATTACGAAATA
>JABUQX010041951.1:0-12500 GCA_015478945.1 Trachelipus rathkii
ACCGGAAGATATTGGAGCGTAAAGGCCACAAGGTTGCATAAATTTTTGAAATAGAAGTTTTGTTCTCAAATACGGCTGTCAATGTTTTGACGCAGGCCCATCGGAGCATGGGAGTTGGACGGATTGAGGTGTTATTTTTGAAAAGCCGCCCATCGAGAGCTTTGTCCGAGCTAATCGTCGTTATCATTTGTATTTTTTTGTTTATATTAGGAAATATTGTCTCTGTAATGGAGTTTTGTGGTGTGGAGATAATGAAGTAACTTCGTACACAATGTAAAAGGAATGATGGAAATGTGTTTCAATGTGAGATGTCGATACTAATCTTTAGCAGCTTTACATATAAATTATTTAGTTATCAAAAATCAATCATACATATCCGTAAATAGTTGGACAATCAGGAAGACTAGTAAGCGCTATTAGCAATTGGAATTTTTTTATTCTTCGAGTGATACAGTTATAAAAAGTTCCTGCCTCCATTTAAAGAATTCCCTCCGATCCTCCCACCCTGTATGTAGTGATATCATTTTTTTTTTTAATAGAATCTATTTTCATTTATTCAATAATTCAACAATATAAGAATGTATATATATATATATGATCTTTATTTGAAGTAAGTGACCTTTAACAAGGTAAAATAAACCTGTACACTAACATTCATAACATAGAATTTGATGCCATCCTAAAACATACGTACACATACACATACACATACACATTTACACATACCATACACATACACATACACATAGCACAACACATACACATCACACACAAATAGGCAAAAGAACAGCCGCACATGAGTAAATATTTTCAAGTAAAATCTATCTCGAACAAATTATCTATCATAAATTTAACAAATTAAAATTTTCAATTTAACTTTAGTTGATATTAAATCTTTGTCAAGTGAGAGTGCTATAGTGTTACGTGTTTTTCGTGTAAGATATATTTATATATATATAAATTATCTAGTAGAATTTTTTAAATATCTAACAAGAATTTATCTATGTCTAAATATATCTAATAGAAATATAATATATATATATTATATATATCTATGTATATATAATATATATACCGTATATATATATATAATATATATAGTAATATATATATATTATATATAATATAAGTATATAAAATATATAATATATATAAATGAATATATTATATATTAGTATGATAAATATAGTATATATTATAATATATATTATATGGTAATATAGTAGTTAATATATAATGTATATTAATATAATATAATAGTGTATTTAGATATTGTAGGTATTAGATTAATTATTATAGGGTTGTGATTTTTTTGGTAGTTATTTAAGTTATGTCTGTTAGTGCATAGGGATTGCAGTGGTAGAGTTGTTAGATTATGTGAGGTATGCATGATCATTATTTGTTGTTAGTAGTGTGTTGGATTTATAAAGTGTATGTGTATTTGGGTGGATGTTATTAGGTATGTTAGGGGGGATCTAGTATTTTGTGGGGAGTGGGTTGGAGTGAGTTGTAGTATATATTGTTGTATGCTGTTGTTATTGAGGTGGAGGGTTCTGGGGGTTCAGGTTGGCTGGGATATGATTGTGATGTAATGGATTGATTTAGTTGATATTAGGGTTTTAGTATTTGTAGTAGTTAGGTATGACAATTTTTTGTTATATATAGTACGGTATTTATATGTGATATTATATGTGTTTATATATAAGGTAGTATTAGGGGGATTTCGAGAACATTGCCGCCGCAGAGCTGCCAGCCAGAACCTACCTGAGGCTTTTTGGCACCAGGGTAATTTTGTCACCCCTTCGAAGAAGGGTTGCCAGCCGATGATTTGGAGCAACGCGCGTAACGTGTCAGCCCCCCTATGTTGGCCCCCCCGTAATTTTGAGAACCCCCCCCAATTTTGAATATTTGACGCCTTTTGTATTCTACGGTCCATTTTTGAGAACCCTAATTTCTCTCTCTCTCCCTCTTTTCTTTTTTTTTTTTTTTCAGATACGTTGTTAGTTATTTTAAGTTGTTGAGTTTATTTTGTTCAGTTCTTTCAAATGAGCCTTTTTAAAAGTGTCAACCTTGTTGTTTTTTCATTGCGTCCGCCATTTTGTTTTATAAAACGTCTTGTTAATCTTCTTCATAATTTTCAATCGTCGTTTTCGTCGGGATGAATCGCAAATTCATCGTCGTCGCCATCGTCGCGTTTTTTAACAAGTCCGCAGTCGTTGGTTGGCAACGCTAACTTGTCGTTGCTTCGCTAACCGGAAAAAAAAAACAAGGCCCTGTGCCGAACGCACCGGAACCGCGGCGCACCGCACTGCAACAGGACTCAGGACCGTACTTTTTCGCTATTATCGCAATCCATCGTTTTTCTATCAACATCATGCAAATGTATTTAAATATCCCACCGAATCATACCATACAGCATCACACACAATCACCCTTATACACCACACCCTCACAATCCCATCCTTCCCTCCTACGTCCTTTCATTCACACGTATCTCTATACCATTCCATTCACCGTGACTGCTTTATCTTTCTGTGCTCTCCAAGGAGGTCTTCCCAATCCCCTATACCATAAGTTTGCAATTGAATCTCATTTTCAAAATTTGCCTTCACTATATATATCATATATATTATATATATAATTTATAATAATATATATTATTATAATATTATAATATATATAGTATAAATATATATATATATGATATATATATATATATATATTATATATATATATATAATATGATAAATATATAGTTGCTGCTTGTAACTACTTTATTCTTTTCTTCTGGAAGTTTCACAGTATCTGAAACCCTGGGCCTTTCTTTAAGCTAATCGCCACAGTGTCAATTTAATACTACTACCAGTCATTATATATGCACAGACGCCTTGCGCATACATGAATAGCGCTATGCCAATAACGATCTCTACATCTTCTGAATCGAGACTTATCACCACCAACACACAAGAAATCATTAAATGCGTTAATTAAAAAGTGACTTCTCCTGTCACTACACCGCACACTGAACTCGACACCACGTAGCCTCTGTAAGGAGGTGTGGTTGGTAACTTACACAGAATTGGGCCTCCGTCTGAATCCCTAATATTAAACAAATTACTTATAGTATAAAACTCATTTTATCATACAAAAATTTGAAATCGCGCTATTTCCATATTAGACGACCAGTTATGAGAAAAAAGCGAGCAAGCATCGAGTTTGCCTTTTATATATGGCAATTGATATATAATATATAATTATATAATATATGATATATATATATATATAGATAAAAATAAATTAAAAATAAATATAAAAATAATATATAGTATAATAATAATATATATATATATCTATATACAACGAGAGAGACGAAGAGTAGTAAAAGTCGCTACATCCATACCCACACACATACATATCAACATACTTAACACTCACAAACATACACAGACATCACAACAAGCCGTTACGCACTTATACACACACACACACCCGTCTAGGTATATATATACAGCACACAGCACACATACACCCATCCCAAGAGACACTTAACACTCAACACTGCACCTACACACACACATGCCCTAGACACTACACCCGACTCCCTATATACCACACACACGCCTTACGACCCTGGCATGGATACATACACAACCCCTACTCACACCTACACGCCAGCGCTACACACACTATAACAACTGTATGCACACACTCACACCCGCTAGGCTATCTATACACACAACATACGTAGCCTTTTATACACATCATACAGCCTACACATGAAGGCAGCTTACGCTCACACCTATACCGTACACACACAAGCACACATACCTAGACACCCTACATCCAACCCTTAATACATATACCACCGCTAGCTCACCACCTACATGCCTAGCACACAACCCCACACACACTATATAATCTATATATATAATTATATATATATATATTTATATATATATATATATATATATTATAAAATATAATATAATATATATATATATAAATTATATAATATAACTATAATATATATCACATACCTTTTACTTAAAATAAAAATGAGTCATGTATCAGGGAACGTAATCCCGAGCATCGGTTTGGGAAACAGCTCCATCAGCGACTATTTCACAATTTATGAACTCGGAGTACTGATGTCCATAGTTACACTCTAAAAACCAAGAAAAGCTGACCAAAGTAACATTAAAATTAAGAAATCTATTTAAGATAGTTATGCCAATATACATAATAAAAAAGAATGAGAATGAGAAAGGAAAAAAAAAAATCCAATTGTCTGATAATAATCATTTTACTTACGATACTACAACTGTACGAAATTTATTAAAAACATAAACTTAACCCTTAAAGAGGTAAATCAGTAAATCAATAGAGGTTTACATAGCAACAAGGGGTTAGTGTGCTTTTGTTTTACGCTTTACTGCTTAACTCATCGTTTTACTGTCTTAACTCATATGTTTTACTGCTTGAACTCACAGATTTATTAACATTACATACCTAAGCAGTAAATCAGTAAATCAATAGTGAGGTGTTACCGGTAACACCTCAGGATTAGGTGCTTTTGTTTAAACCAGCTTACTGCTTAACTCACGTTCTACTGCTTTATACTCATATGTTTTCTAAACTCTTGTAACTCACATATTATAACATTACATACCTTAAAGGAGTAATCAGTAAATCAATATGTGGTGTGACATAGCACAAGGGGATTATATGCTATGTTTACTGTTTTGAAACTGCTTATAAACTCATGTTTTACTGCTTTAAACATATGTTTTACTGTTTAACTCATATATATTAACATTACATACCGTTAAAGCACGTAAATCATAAATCAAATAAAGGTGTGACCTACACCAAGCAGGGATTAGTATGCTCTTGTTTACTGTTTTACTGCTTTAACACATGTTTTACCTGGCTAAACAGATGTTTTACTAGCTTAAACTCATAATATTTCTATTAACATTACAGTACCTAAAAGGCAGTAAATCAGTAAATGCAATTAGAGTGGCCTAACACCAAGGAGGGATTAGTATGCTTTTGTTTACTGCTTTTACTGCTTTACTCATGTTTTACTGCTTTAACTCATGTTTTACTGCTTTAACTCGTATGTTTTTGCTTTTACTCATGTTTTACTGCTTTAACTCATGTTTAACCTGCTAACTCGTATGTTTTTATGCTTAACGTCATATGTTTAGCTGCTTAAACCTCATATCAATTTATTAACATTATGTTTTATTTTGTTTAATAACTTTTATTTAATTTTATTATTATTTTTATTATTTTAATTATTATCTTTATTATTTTAGTTCCATTATTATAAACCTTAGTGTATTTTACTTCATGCCATACTTGTTATGAGATATTATAACACCCACACATTACTATAGAGACACACACACACACACACACACACATCACACTACACTTATATACACCACATTCACCTAACACTCTACACAACAATTCACTATGACACTCTCGAATTACCCAAGACACTTACATTACAACTCACACCATATCACAACTCACACACCACATGAATCTGATGTTAATGCCACGTTGACCAGATTACTTACACAGCAGCAGATTTACTTACACTCACACAGAGATTTACTTACACTCACACATCGATTTACTTACACACGCAGACTCTATACTTAACATATAACAGTCATAATTGATTAAAACATTTTAATGTTTTAATTAAACACTACATTTATATACTCATGATCAAAATATTAACTAAAATCTATTTTAAAGTTTCGTTAAAACTTTCTATAATAAATCAATCATTATCGTTGAACAAAGAATCTATTATTAACTGTTAATACTTTTTGTTATAAATTTTATATAACTATCAAGTTTAAAAATAACTTTTACTAAATATTTATGAAATTTTAATTAAAAACATATACTTTATACGTACCTTAAAGCAATAAATGCAGTAAATCAGTAGGTCAGTCCCCTCAGTGACACCACTCTCCCTACCCCAAGCTCTGCCCCTTTTGTTCCAATTGACTTACGTGCTTTAACCATCAATCTTTAGCCATGTAATAAAAGTATAAAAAACAAATAAGTTCTTTCGCTGCTAACATAACATGTATTTTATTAAAATCTTTCTCGTTCTTATTTAAAATAACATATATTCAACTTACATTAATTTATTCGCTCGATGTTAACTTAAAAATATTTCAAAGTTTTTAAATAATTCGGATTTCTTTATTATTAATATATTATTATTATTATTATCTTGTACATGACAACCATACGAGAAAATAGCACGACAACCCACACTCCTTTACAGATACGAAACGACCTCATAATCTGTATAAATTGTTTGAACATAACATATAAGGTCTAAATTTAGGATAATCCTCTTTTTGTAAGCCCGGGGCGATTTGCGTAGATACCCTATGCACCAGCACTACAACCGAGCCAAACCTGGCACCTAACCTGAACCTAACCTAACATAACCATAACTAACCTAACCTAACCTAACCTAACCTAACCTAACCAACCTAACCTAACCTAGACTAACCTAACCTAACCTAACCGTATACCTACACCTAGCGTACACCTACCCTAGCCTAACACCTATCCTGCCCCTGCCCTAGCCTCCACCCCGCCTTGAGCTCATCCAGGTAACTGATGCCTAGCCTTTGGTAGGGATCTGTGCTAACATGAGGTCATGTAGGTACCTGACCTGTATGGATCCATCCTAACTTATTTCCATCCGCGGTCACACGACCACAACACACACATCACACACACACACACCCACAACAACGACAACACACACACTATCACACACACACACACACACACAACACATACCACCACACACACCCATGTAACACTACATTACACTTATAACACAACGGGACAAAAACACCTAACAACCCTTGGTCTTCCAGGGCAATTTGAGAATCCGAATTTTTCGGGTCAACCTTTTGTATTCCAGGGTGCAATTCGTCTTGTAACTTTTGACCTGTGAGTTTGATGTCTCGCTTGCGCCACTGATATTATATATATATATATATATAGATAATATATATATTATATCTATATATATATACGTATATATATAATAATATATATATATATATATATATATATAATAAGATATATATACTATAATATATATATAACTATATATATAATATATATATATATATATATTATATATTATATACATAATACCAAAGGGTAGCCAAAAAATTAACCGTGTCACAAGTTACAAAGAACCGAAATTGCATCCCTGGAATATACAAATGTTGACCGAAAAATTCGGATCCAAATTGCCCCCTGGAAGACCAAGGGTTGTTTAGTGGGTTTTGTACGTGTGATAAGCTGTACACTGTAAGTTATGTGTGGTGTGTGTGTATTGTGTGTGTGTGTGTGTGTGTGGCGTGTGTGTGGCGTGTGTGTGTGTGTGTGTGGTTGTGTGTGTGTGTGTTTGTCCCACGGATGGAAATAAGTTAGGACTAGATCCATACAGGTCAGGTACCTACATGACCTCATGTTAGCACAGATACCTACCAAAGGCAGGCTTCAGTACCTGGATGAGCTCAAGGCGGGGTGGAGGCTAGTTGCAGTGCAGGATAGTGGGTCTAGGGTGTAGCGTTGTACGCTAGGTGTAGGTTAGTAGGTTAGCTTAGGTTAGGCTAGGTTAGGTGGTTGGTTATGGTTAGGTAGGTTAGGTTAGGTAGGTTATGTTAGGTAGGTCATGTGTCGGTGCAGGTTTAGGCCTAGTGTAGGCTGGGCATATGGTTCCGCAAAATCGCCCCGGGCACATAAAAAGGATTACCTAAATTTAGACCTAAAGTATAGTTATTTCAAACACATTTTACAGAAGGTAATTTCGTATCTGTAAGGAGTGCGGGTTGTTGTGTTTTCTCGGGATGGATTGTCAATGTACATTAGATAATAATAATAATAATACTAATAATAAAGAAAATCCGAATTTTAAAAAACTTTGAAATATTTTTTAGTTAACATCGAGCGAATAATGTAAGTAAGTGAATCAATGTTATTTTAAAATAAGACTTAAGAAAAGATTTTAATAAAAGAATACATGTATTAGGCAGATGAAGAACTTCATTTTGTTATTTTATACTTTATTACTGGGCTAAAGATGATGTAAGCGCAGAAGTCACGAGACAAAACGTGGCATAGGCTTGCTGTAAGACGGGTGTAAGGGGCTGAACCTTACTGATTAATACTGATTTCAAATTGCTTAAGGTACGTAAATATATTTTTAATAAAATTTCAATAAAAATTTTAGTAAAAGTTATTTTAAAATTTATGGTTGTAAAATATTATAAACAAAAATATTACTTAATAATAAAATTCTTTTCAGAGATAATGATCTGATTATAAGAGGTTTTAAGTAACTTTAAAATAATTTAGTAAATTGAATGAGTAAATAAAATTACTTGTTTCAATAAAACCATAAAATGTTTCTAAGAATCAAATTAACGTATATTGTAAGGTGTGTGTGCATGTGGATGGAAATCTCCGTGCAGGTGAAAATCTGTGGGAGTGTAAGTAAATCTGCGTCAGTGTAAAACTGTGTGTGAGTGTGTGTGTGTGGTGTACAGTGTAAAGTAAGTGTCGATGGTAAATGTAAGTGGTCATAGTGAAGTGTATGAAGCATAGTGAATGTGTGTATAAGTGTCAAAGTGTGTGTTGTGTGTTGTGTGTTGTGTGTTAAGTGTGTGTGTTCTAAATAATAAAAACAATAGGCATGAAGTAAATAACACTAAGTATAATAATAATAGAAAATAAAAATAAATAACTATCATAAAAAGAATTTTCATTATAATTTAGGACTACAAAAAGACGTAGTGTCATTAAAACAAAATCAAAAAGATGATGGCGAATAAATCTTAGTAAAGCAGTAACAAATAAGAGTAAAGCAGTAAAATACATACGAGTTAGCAAGCAGTAAAACATGAGTTAAGCAGCAGTAAACATGAGTTAAAGCATAAAACACGACGAGTAAGAGGCAGTAAAACACGATTAAAGCATAAACATGAGTAAAGCATAAAGCAGTAAAACAAATCCAGCATACTAACCCTCCTTGGTCGTTAGGTCACACCTCCTATGATACTGAGTTCTACTGCTTTAAAGTAGTAATTTAATAAAATATATGAGTTAAAGCAGTAAAACATATGTTAAGAAGCAGTAAAGAACATGAGTTAAAGCAGTAAAACAGTAAAACAAAAGCATAATAATCCCCTTGTTGTTAGGTCACACCTTTATTATTACTGATTTACTGCTTTAAGGTATGTATTGTTAATAAATATATGAGTTAAAGCAGTAAAACATATGTTAAAGCAGTAAGAACATGAAGTAAAAAAGCAGTGAAAACTGAGTAAAACAAAATGCAACTAATGCCCCTTGTGCTATGTAACACGCACTCATGATTTACTGATTTACTGCTTTAAGTCATGCTAAATTTCTAAATATGTGATTAAGCAGCATAAACATAATGAGTAAGCAGTAAACACGTGAGTTAAAGCAGTAAAGCTACAACAAACATACCAATCCCTTAGGTGTTAGGTAACACCTCAATTGATTTACTGATTTACTGCTTTATAGGGTATGTAATTAATAAAATATGTGAGTTAAAGCGTAAAACATTGAGTTAAGGAGCAGAAAACATGAGTTATATAGGCAGTAAAGCAGTAATACAAAGCAACGCTAATCCCTTAGGGTTAGTAACACCTCTATGATGTTTACTGATTTGACTGCTTTAAATAGGTAGTAATCGTAATGTTTTAATAAAATCGTACAGTTGTAGTAAAAATAAATGATGATAATTAATCAGATCACTCTGATTTTTTTTGCTCCGTTCTCACTCCTCATTCTTTCAGTTTATTTATATTTAGGCATAACTTTGTAAATAGATTCTAATTTTTAATGTTATTGTCAGGCTTTGTCCTGGTTTTTAGGTGTAACTAATGACCTCAGTATCGACGTCATCAATTGTGAATAGTTAGTTCGCTGATTGGAGCTTTACCCCAAAGCTTCCTCTCGGATACCGCCCTGATACATGACTTTCATCATTTTATAAGGTAAAAGGTGTAATATAATAAATATATTATTAAATATATATATAATATATATTTATTAATAATAGTGTGTGTGTGTTTGGTGTGTGTGTGAGGTGTATGGTGTGAGCTACGGCTGGTTCATGTACAAGGTGGAATGTATGTCTAGGTATGTGTGCTGGTGTGTAGTATAGTGTGTAGCGAAGTGCCTATTGGGTAGGTGTAATGTGTGTATAAAAGCCTAGCGTATGTGTATGTGCTGTATAAATAGCCAGCGGGTTGCTGTGTGCAAAAGTGTTCATAGTGTGTGTAGACGTTGCTGCTAGGTGTGAGCTATTGGGTTGTGTATGATCCATAGCAGTCCGGTAAGGGTGGTGGTATATAGGGTGGTGTATGGTCTATGCATGTGTGTGTAGGTGCAGAATTGCGTGTAAGTGTCTAGTGGTGGGTGTATGTGTGTGTTGTGTATATACAGTATCCTAGCGGTGTGGTGTGTGTGTATACAGTAGCGTAACGGGTGTGTGTGTCGTTGTGCTGTAGTGGTGAGTGTGTAAGTAATGTTTCATATGTATGGGTGTGTTATCGGAATGATCAGCGATTTTACTCTCCTCTCTCTTCTCAGTTGTATATATAATATATATATAATATATATAAAATAATATAATATATATATAATAATTATAAATATATAATATATATTATATATAATATATATATAATATATAACTATATATTATAATATATATAAATATATATATATAATATATATATATTATTATATATATATATATAATAAATAAATAAATGCATATATATAAAATGCAAAATCGATGTGCGCTTTTTTCTAAACTTTTAATATGGAAATAGCTATTTCCAAAATTTTTGTATGCATAAAAATGATTTATATATAAGTAACATTTGTTTATATATTAAAGGGCATTCAGACGGAGCCCAATCTGTTAAGTCCAATACACTTCCTTAAGAGGCTACGGGTCGAGTTCCAGTTCGGATTAGTGACATGGAGAAGTCACTTTTTTAAATAACCGCAATTTAATGTTATTCTTGCGGGTGGGATGATTCGCATCAGAAGATAGAAGAATGTTCATGCGCAGCGATATCATGTATGCGCAAGCGTCTTGTGCATATACAATGCTAAGTAAGTAGTATAAAATGACAATGTGCGCAACCATTCCTTAAGAGGCCACGCAAGGGGTTTTCAGGATAGCCTGTGAAACCTTCCAGAAGAGTACAAGCAGCAACTATATATATATATATCGATATATATAATATATATATACTATATACTATATATATATATAGTATATATAATATATATATATATATATATATATATATATAGTGGAAAGGGCAAATTTGAAAATAGATTCAATGAAAAATATGGTATAGGGGATTGGGAAGACCTCCTTGGAGAGGCAAAAGACAGATAAAGCAGTCCACGGTGACTGGAATGGGGTATAGAGATACGGTGAATGAAACGGGTAGGAGGGAAGGACTGGGATGATGAGGGTGTGTGGTGTATAAGGGTGAGTGTATGTGTCTATGGATGCATTCGTGATATTAAAATACATGATGAGTAATAGAAAACGAGGATGCGAAACAGCGAAAAAAAACGGTCCGGCTTGGTGCAGTGCGTGGCGGTGCGGTGCGGTGCGGTGCTGCGCGGTTCGGCGCGGTTCAGCAGGGCCTTGCGGTAAAGCGAAAACGCGTTGGTGAACTCCGAAACGCCCCCCCACCGCTTAAGGGGGGGGAAATCTGCGAAAAAAAAATAAAAAATAATAAAAAAAAAAAAAAATATAAATAAATTAAAAAAAAAAAATCAAATAAAATTAAGTCACTTTTATAATCGTTGTTTTCTTTAAATCTAAAAAATAAAAATAAAAAATAATAAATAAAAACAATAAATGAAGGTAGCTGAGTATTCCAAAAATTACGGTGCCCAAAAAAGGTCACAGGCCAAAATAATCCACACTAGCCAGCGTGTGCTCATCGCTGTCAGGTGGGTCTACACGAACCGAATGGTATCCTACTACCCTATTCAAGGGCTTGCAAATGAAAAAGGCTACAAGAAAGCGATATTAAAGAAAACGCCAAGTAATTAAGAAGATACTGCAAGCAATACTAAGCTATTGGCGGAAACTAAACAGCTATTGAAGCTCAAACTGCCAACTTGCAAAGTAAATTGGAGAAAATAAAGGCAAAGTACAGAATTGAGCTTCAATCAACACTAGGAAGATATATGAAGAAACACTTAGTAACATCTATTCATCAAGAGCTTATTAATTTCACAAAGAAGAAACTATTAAGGTGGAATAACTAGCAATTGAATTCTTCAATCATCTAGTATATGAATAAAGAAGCTATAGAAGAAACCTGAGGACAACAAAGAAACTCTATGAAGAATTCATCCAG
>JABUQX010041951.1:17500-27230 GCA_015478945.1 Trachelipus rathkii
TATTTTCCCCTAACATCAACCTTGGACGATTCTAGGCATTCCTCCTCTTCTCCCTTCTCCTTCTCGCTCTCAGGTGTACTATGTCTTTACCTGTGAATTAACTCTTGATCGGGTACACGGGCCTCCATGAGATGCTTATGAACGTTAGGAAGGCGGGTGGCCCGGAAGGCATTCTTCCCCGAGTTTTGAGGGAATGTGCCTTACGTGCTGACCCCGCCTCTCGTTCAACTATATTCTCTATGTCTCACAAATATAGCTTCAATAACTAATATAATGACCCCCCCTCGTTTCAACTATATTCTCGCTTATGTCTCAATACTAGCTCAATACTAATACTAATACTAGCTAGCTGCAATACTACTTCTCTTTCATCTTCTGTGTTCCCTGCTTGAATTTAATCTCACTCACTTTAAAGCCGCGTCTGGTTCTCATCTGCCGTAATTTGCGCTAGCGGAATGAAACTTTTTGGTGTGCAACACCCGCGCCTCTCCTGAATAGGGTCTGCCCGTGAGGGTGGTGGTGACGAACTAAAGAAAAAAAAATGTTCCGCACTCACCTATACCACATTGGAACGTAAACTTCTCCATCCAGCCTTATGTGGAATTTATGAAAAGTTTCAAATCTATACACTTACTATATTCCTGTCTATATTAGATTATATTATATATATATATGAATGTTAATTTATCTATAAGGATACATGCAAAGTATGAATATATAGACGCTGAGTTATTTTATTTACAATATAAATATATTTATAAATATTCAATATATAATATATTTATATATTATATATATATATATATTATATATATATATATTATTATATTATATAATATATATATATCTATATATATTGTAGAGTGGGAGAGCAGAGAGGAAAGAGCGCCGAAATAGTTTTTTTTAATTAGAATGGAAAGGAATAAAATTATAAAAAGAAACATGGCAAAGATTAAATACATCTTAAATTTCAATATAATAATAATAATAATAAATAATAATATAATAATAATAATATATAATAATAATAATAATAATAATAATAATAATAATATATTTTAGGTTATTTTTCAAGTAGTTTCCCATTAAAATACATTTTCTTTCAAGGAAAACGAATTTTTTGGCCAATATTTTAAGGTTGTTTCATCATATTTCGTACTTTATAAAATACATATTATTTCTAAAGTAAGGAACTTTAATTGACTTATTTTTGTAAAAAGAGTGAAATTTATTATTATATTTCACTGATTCTAATAATAATTTTTTGAATTTATAAATTCTTTAATAATTTACTATATTTTCAGAAGTCGCGAAGCTTTGGGAACGAATTTTAAACGTACTTATGCTTTTAAATAAATGATAAACAAATTCGCTCAATAGTTCTTCACGCGACAAATGCTATTAGATGAGCTAAACCATGTTAAGATCACTATATCCATTTTTGGCATGTTTTAATTTAATTCATTGTATATTGATCCGCGTTTTTTCAAGCGCATCATATATATATAATATATATATATATATTATATATTATATATTATATATATATATATATATATATTTATATATATATATATATATATATATATATAATATAATATATATAAATCGAAAACTGAAAATAATATGAAATTTGAAAAAGAATTGATTTATCTTTTTATCTCATCTGGTTACAGTTACAAAGTCATCGCCGCATCAATAGATGACTGGATGCTTCGCCACTGATATATATATATATCTATATAATACTATATATATATATACTTAATATATCCATATACAATATCTATGATATTACTGCTTCTATATATCTATATCCCTGCTAATACCTAGAAAATAACATTTTAAAAATATTATACATATTATTTAATGTTTAATAAGTATTATCATTGTGTTTTAGATAATATATATACTTATGATTAGGTACGCTCCCTATTATATCACGTATTAATTATCTCACAGATTTTAACACTGCAGGCTTTTAAATCTTATCTCGCTATATATAAGGATTATATTAGTATTTATAATAGTAGATACTTAAATATAGTCGAGGTACACATATAGTAATCACCTAATAAAACACAAGTGATTAATTAACAATTAAGTATATTATAATTGTATATATATAATATATTTAATTATATGATTAATTTAATAAAGCTTAAAATTTTTATATTATTGCTATTCCCCGGATCTCATTTGGATGCGAGCGCTATGACTATATGGAAAATTACAACTAAAAGTGCAATGTCTTTTTTTCGTGTTCATTATTCTAGAGGATTCATTCATTAAAATCACGTTTGCAATTTTTTCCATTTATACTATGAGAAGCTACGCTTACGGCTTCACATCAGAAGACTTGATCTACCTGATATATATTATTATTGGGGTATTAATAATCATTGATTGATTTTATATAGTATATAGTCGATTATATATACTATATAGTAGCTTTAGTACTCACTTATTTGATTATATATTTACTCTATAATAAATATATATATTAATTATATTAATATTAAATTTATTATTATATATATTATAATATTATATATTAATAATATTTATATATATATAATAAATATATATATATATATATATTTATATATTAGTACGTACTTGAAAGCGGTAAATCCAAACATTAATTGACTTCAATAGTGAATTAATCATATATATATATAGGTCAGACGCTCCTTACGCCAAGACGACACGACCAAATTTAATACGGTTGACATCATAATACCATTGCTTTTAGAAAAACTCCTCTACAGACATAGCATGACCTTGTCGCTGATAGGAATTATTTGAGTCGGATTTGTGAGTTATCAATTCATATTAGGAGGTTGATGTAACTTTGGATACTTTTTGCTTTGGGAGATTGCTGTTCCATTAGTGCGGGAAAATTAAGAATATATCAAGATAATCAACAAAAATAAAACACTAATAGAGAATTAATTGATAACTCACTTAGTAATTGATAGTAATAAGTTCTATTAAAGAAATTTATAATAAATCAATAAAACTAAATATACATTTTATTATTTAGAGGGGTTAGTATGCTTACAATCAGCAGAATTAAATGCAATGTAAACTTTATCCACTCATTTTGTCTCTTTATTGTGATACCAATCCACACATCATCACGACTCAAGTTAAAGGTACTACCAGAAAACCTACAGTTAATTAGAGATGCTTAGTGGAATTGAGCCGTAGTAAGCAGAAATATTTAGTAGTAATTAAAAAGTAAATTTATAGACACATGATTGAATTTGACGATGTCGTTATATCGAGAAAAAGATTTAAGGGCATATAAAGCGATATACAATACAAATATAGCATAGCTATCTTATTAAGAGTTAGGTATAAATCTCTTATGATATTAATTAACTTTTTTTTTCTCATGCATTATTAGGGTATAGTTAATGTTTAAGTTCAGGTTATTATGCAGTTATATAGAAAGAAGATGAGATATTGTATGTTTACACTGTTATAAGGAACCCCGAGATATCATTGAGTATATAGAGGAACAGATATCGGAGCCAGTATCTGATTAACACAAATAATTATGCTATTACATTTATTTTGGTATGAAAGTTAATTATATTTATATTCTTACTTTATTATTATTCCTTTGGTTAGGAGTGTCTTTATTATGGAATCATCTACTCCTCTATTGCACGTTATTTTATAAACTGTAGATATTTATAACTAATCATTCTAACTTTAGGATTTGTTAATCAGACTGCAACAATATAGAATATTAAAATCTATTAGTTAAATAAGGCTAGAAGTATTTGTGCATGCCAATGGTGTGTTAAAAACATGTTTATATAATTGAATTAGTTTTAATATGCGTAATTCTTGATGAACTAAGTTTGGATTTTTGATAGTGCTTATAGTTACACTTATAATTATTCTTAATAGTTATTATTATGCAGTCACCATACCATGTTACAAACCAAAGCACACGAGATGTAATACCCAGCATTTACATCAGAGGCAATAGTAAGAGTTCGGGGTCTACTACGGAAAACCTAAATAACACAATCCGGGAAAAAACATCACGGGTAGGTACTAATTCCCCCCGTTTCTGCCGGGCGTCGATGGGTTCGTCCGGAACCACGTCCGCTCCTTTGTTTGATAGTGAATTGATTTTTTGGGGTGGTCGCCGCATGTGGGATTAGATTCCATTACACGTCGACGACCACTACCTAAAAGTTCGTCAGGTTTACTAACAAAGGAGGAGGGCTTAGTATCGTCTAACTACTCAATTCTCGCTCTTCTCTCCTAATATATAAATTAGATCAATAATAAATCCAGTGAATAACAATAAGTAGATGTTTTCACATACTAAATTGACAACTGTTAACAATAGAAGACTATCTATAGCTATAATTAGAAAAAGCTAATAACATCTCCAAATATAAGCCAGTGTAAAACCTCCCAGTTATTCACACACAACATCAAATACTCATCTCAATACTCACTCATGTACCAACCAACGCCCACATACCTACTACACACACTCCCACGTCGCCAACCTTTTCTTGATTTACATCTTTTTATTTTTTATATTATTTTGTTTTCCTTTTCACAATCCCCCCCCTATAATTCCCAACATAGAGCTTTCGCCACAAACTACAATTAACATAGTATCATTTTCCTATTTCGCTAGAAATCCAGCATCATAAAAATTAAAAATACCCACGTGGCCGATAATTATTTAAAATAAACAAACACAACTCTGTACTATATAAATTAATATAATTTAATAATTATAATCATGAAAAAAAAAAAATTTTAAATATCTCAAATAGATGTGTTTTTTTTTATTTCTTATATGTTTATATTACCAAAACCAGTATTCCAAATAATGTGCTCAAGGTGGCTCAGTCCCCTTTAGGGTGGCAAAACAACTGTGTCTTAGTCATGCCCGACAGCCTGTCAACATTACATCGGAAAAGACCATTATAGCTCTAGGGTGTGTGATCATGTTCTGTTAGTAACCAAAAGTCTTACACTAAGTTGGTAGCAATTTTTGTGCAGCCTATATGGAAAAATCTACCCCAGGTGGGGCTAAGGGAGTGGAGATTTAAAATAAAAGCCTAAAAGTGGCTCAAGACGGGCATTTGGAGAGACTTTATTCTCGTGGCGTATTCATCTAGTAGCTTTCGTACTATATAGTATTCAGAAATCGGTCACTTTTAATGTTATTTTCGAGTAAAATCTTATCGAGATATATATCGTTTATGAACTACCGTGCGATCGTGGTGCAGGCGGTATTAGTTCATTTCAGTATATATTAGAGTGATATATATAATATAGGAGATCCCCAATATTATGAATAATTATAAGTAGGAAAGAGAGTGACGGGTGTCCGAATAAATATGTGACACCTCAAACTGATGGTGAGATAAGATATCGGTGACCCTGAATATCTATCTTAATACGTGTTAATATAAAGATTATAGTAAGCGTGATCTACTCCGAAATGTCAATAATTGTATATAATCAGGTCAGTAACAATGTTACATATATATATATATATGGATATGAGGGCTACATAGTGGAAGAAGTAAATGACCCGCTATAAGAGGATGAGGGAAAAGAGGAGGGAAGCATGATGCGGTCAGTTGAGAGGAGCAAAACCGTAGACATGAGTGAATAAAGGTGGCAAAAGAGTGATTGTGGAAATTGTTTAGAGATGTTTGGCAAAGTAGAAGGCCAAATTGTGACGGCAATCAGGTCAAGGTAGCTCTTAGGTGGGAAAACAGCGAGTATTATGCGTTGAAATGAAAATAAAGGACCCTTCAGGTTCTTGATTCGATGAGGACGGAGAATTCGGAGCTATACACTTTTTTCTGCATTCTTAACGATTCCTGGTCCGTCGGTCTTAGATGTTTAGATGAAAAATTGAGGCGAGCAGTGATAGGGAAGACGAGAATTTTTCACACTCACGACTACGGCGCTGCTGGTCTCAGCGCATAACACTGGAATAGGACCAGCACGTTAAGACCGCAACACTGTCAATTAAAATACCTTACAGCCACTTCGCGTCGCAACAGGTCTCTTGCACTCATCTCAGGGCGTGGCAGGTCCGGCCCAGGAGGGTTCCTTCATTTATTAGCGTAGAAATCGAACGCAGGCCCCAATCAGCCCGCATTCAAAGTGCAGAAAAAAACGCATTAGGGGCCAGGAATGAAGCTGTGCGAGAAAAGTATTGCATTAAGGAGATATAATTGTGGTCATTACCAATGGCGAAATTGGTGTATTTATAGAGAGAGGACTAGTGGTGAAACATGAGTCAAGTGTGTTCAAGAATTGGGTTGGATAAAGAAAGTAGTTGGTGGAATAGAAACTGTGTACAATAAATGGCAAATAAATCATCATGGAAATTAGTGAAGAGTGGTGTCCCACAGGGTTCAGAGCTGGGTTTACTATTGTTCCTCATATATATAAGTGATTTAGACCATGGACTTAAATGCAAGTTTTAAGTTGGCAGATGATACCAAAGTGGGCACCTCAGTTAGGAAAATTGAAGGATGTATAAAGATTCAAAATGATCTGATAACTTCTTGGGCAGATAAGTGGCAATGAATTTTTATAGTAAAAATTGTAAGGTTCTTTCACCTAGGTTTTCTCAA
The DNA here is from genome assembly GCA_015478945.1 of Trachelipus rathkii. Lineage (NCBI taxonomy): Eukaryota > Metazoa > Arthropoda > Malacostraca > Isopoda > Trachelipodidae > Trachelipus > Trachelipus rathkii. Next base: position 24,145 of record JABUQX010041951.1, read on the forward strand.
ATAAAAGTTTAACTGCGATATGTGGGATTAGCTTGAAACCTTGGACCAAGAAAAAGATATTAGGTGTAATTATAACAGTAATTGAAGTAGTAATCATGTTTTGGAAGACAAATAATAAGCTAATAAGAATGCTGGGCAAATAATAAATCGCAATGTGTTTTACAGAAGCAAAGAAGTAATAAGTAAACTGTTAATAGCTATGTTAGGCAATAATCAGAGTATTCTGCCAAGTTTGGGGCCCCTTATCTTAAAGAAAGACTTAGAATACTAGAGAGAGCAAAGTAGAGCAACAAGGATGATTTCTGGGTTTGATGGTAAGGAGCTAGAGGAGAGGCTTGAAGGAGTTTAGGGAAATGTTTTTCCATAGAAAGGCGATTTCTGCAGACGGGACATGATACATTCTAGCAATATTTTTAATCTATTGATAATACGGAGACCAATAAATTCTTCACTAGTGGCACGGACGGGCAGCCAGGGGAGCATACAGAAATTAAGAAGATAAGATGCCATCCTGTATAAGAAAGCATTCTTCAGCAAAAAAGAGCTGGTTAAATTTTGGAATGGTTTGCCACACGAGTTTTTGTATATTATATATATATAATATTATATATATATTATATATTAATTATATATATATATAATATATATATATATAGTTTATATATATATTTATATATATTATATATATATATTATATATATATATATATATATATTATTTATATATATTTTATTTATATATTATATATATTATATTATTATATATATATATATAGTATATTATTTTATTATATATATTATATATATATATATATATATATATATATATTATATATATATATAATGTCGGAATAGGGAACCGGGAACTGTAGCGATGACTGCTGGAAAATGCTAGAATTTAATTTATTTTTTTTTCATTGCTCAAAGGAAGCGTCAAAAAGTCATTGTAATATTTTAATTGTATTATACACTAATAAAATCTCCATTATTTTTATATATATTGTTGGAATCATTATATAATTTTAGTTCGGAAAATGTAAAAAAAAAAAAAAAAAAAAAAAAAAAATCTAAAACTAAATAAGGCTACAGCGAAAAAGGAAATAATTTTTGGAATCCTGTGTAAAATTTCAATGGAAATTGTAAAAAAAATAAAAAATAAAAAAATTTATTAAATAATTGTATAATATGACTTAAGGGTATTAGAGACCCCTTTTTAGGTTTTCCGTTAAAGTAAATAGACCTTTCTAATTAACTTTGCCTTTTTTTTTTTTTACTAAAAAACCCCATGGAATACCGCACCGATGGCAGGAGTAGGGTCTATCCGGCTTCCCGGGGAATCTACGGGTAGGACTGATTACCACCTCTCGCGGGGAGGGTTCTCGGAGGGCCCGCTCTTTGGTATTTGGGTGTCGCGGGGTCCTCCGCCCCTCCCCACGGGGTATGGAAAACGTCCCCCTATGTTCCCCGTCGCTCGAGGCCCCCTAGATGGAGCCGGTTAAAGCAAAATGGATTAGAATTGTTCTTTTTTATGATAGACCAAGAAAAGGTCCCTAAATAGGCTTCTAATCAATTAGAACAATTATTACAATATTTTTTTTATTATTTTTTTTTTTACATTTTATTATGTGAAATTTTTTACCAGATTCCAAAAATGTATTCCCTTACGCTGTAGCTATTGTAGTTTTTGAGATATTTTTTTTTTTTTTTTATTACATTTTCGCACTAAAATTGGACCAGCATCCACCAATGTTTCCGTTCTAGCTGTAGCATTAAAGTTTTTTTAAGATACATATATGAACGGAAATACTAACCTGGCCTATTTAATATTATATATATATATATATATATAATATATATATTATTATAAGTATATTATTATATATTATATATTTAATTATATTATAATATAGAGATTATAGTATAGATTAGTGATGCAGCAGATGTAATTTTTTTCGCATCCGCGGAATGCCGGATGATTGATATATATATATATATATATTATTATATATATATATATATTATTATAATATATATATACTATATCATATATTATATATATATATATATATATTATATAATAATAATATATATATATATTATATATATTTCCAGTTTTAGCCAATCTATTAAATATGATTGTGTTACCAGGTACGGACTGGGAACCCACTCACATGCACCCCACCAACCTCTTTCTCCAGCCTTCACCCTTAATGAAGAGATTTTACATGGATTTAATACTTTTGGACAAGTACTTGAAATTCCCAATTATAGGAAAGGATGGGCTTTGGAGAAAAAAACTTAATTTCTGCTGCAGAGCCAGCATTGCTAAATACTCTCAAACTAACATAAGTTGTAGGACAGGCCAAGTTTTCTGCAAGTTTTCTAACATTTTGTTGCTTAAACTTTTCCACCACTGATTGGCATTCTCATTTGAAATCTAATCGTTTTTCTTGTGATAGTTTTCAATCATTTGCACTACATCTTTTTGGTAATGCGTGATTGTCTTCATACATTATGCTGTAGAAATTTCTTCCAGTGATCTGTTTTGATTTACTTTGTAGGAAGGTGTTGGTTTTTGTAGATTCCGTTTTTCTCCCTTTCTAGATATTTGGGTTTGCATGGGCCTGGCTTGAGGTTTAATAGTTTACCTTCGCGAGCATGTGGGCAGCTGTTACTCAATTATTAATCTTAGTACATATCATTCTTAATAATGATTAACTGATAAAATCATATAACTTGTTACATTAATATATATATTGTGTATATATACAAAACTTTAGCTCTTATTATTTAACGAGGTATCTTAAATCAAATCTCATAAAAGTATTAAACGTTTATGCTCACAATTAAGTTATGTAAGAATTATAAATTAATATTCCTCAACAGAACCAATAGTACGTTTATTATATCTATATATAGCTATTATCTAAATTTTAATTACGATCTGTTGTGGTCTATTGTGAATGATTTTTAAATAACGGATCAGTCAGTAGGTTTCGAGATGTGGGAGAGTAGATTCCAAAGATTGGGATTCTAAATGAGTCTAAGGAGTAATTGATAATGCGAATAGCCTTTAGTGACTCTTCT
>JABUQX010041952.1:0-5000 GCA_015478945.1 Trachelipus rathkii
TCTGCTCAGTAACCCCTAGTAAATACTTGTGGGGCACTGAAAAACGTATGTTAAATTAATTTATAAATGTATAGTAACAAATAATTGACGCAACATAAATATTTAAGACGTGTGATCGGTTGAGGGACGTCACATCTTTGTATTTTGTAAGCTAACCTCACTTATAATAGCGATAGGTATTTATCGTTAAACTCATTGACGATAGGTAGTACAATTTAGGTTTGGTTTTTTGTTTTACTACACACTGCTTACCGCCATATATCTTATAGCGTCTCTATGTAATTAATATACCGTTTTCGTTTTCATGTGACGCACATTATTATTTATGATTATATACAGTTATTGTACTGGGTGAGCGGATCTCCTGATAAATAGATAAATACGTTAACTAGTACTAATAATAAATCCATATAGAAGTAATCATAGTCTCTTTTTATTTCCAACAACGATAAACGTGTTATATGATAAGTGCATCTGCGTAGTTATTATAGAAAATTATTTTATTATTATTTTAATTATTATTTTATTTTATTTTTACAAAATTCGTTTGCCTTGCGAAATTTTTTTTTTTTTTTTTAATATAGCAAAACTAAACATAAACCTTCAAAACATTAATCGATTATAACTGTTTGATATATATTATTAATCGTTATTTATTATAAAAATATATTCTAATTCCAGCGGCAAAAATAATTCATGCAATCCGAATATAATAATTAATAAAATACGATAAACAGAATAAGCATCGATAGCGATTATTCCCATTATAAAAAAACGAGAAAATATTATCCGTATTTAATAAGTTTTTCGGAAGTATTTAGTATTATTTTATTAATGTTTATTATCCTTTAAAATATTGCGTAAATTAAATATACATTGTATCGATAATAAATTAACTAAGAAAAAAACTTCAAGTATATATTTTATTATTATCGTCTTAACCGTATTTATAGATTCTTTAAAATGTATTATTAAAATTATTTATTTGAATATATACTACTATGATATACGTGTAAACTGGGATCACTATTAATAATCAGACTAATTACAATTAATTATTATTATTAATATACTTATTATTATTAATTTATTAATTTATTTATTATATTATTAATACAATATTCAATTTCTTATTATTATTTAAGTATTATTATTATTAATTATTATTTAAATTTTTCCATTAATTTATTATTATTTTAATTTTAATGCTACATAAATTTAAAATATTAATTTACAATAGCACAGATACTAATTAAATTTATATTTACGTAAGCATCTTTTTGAATGACGTAACGAAGTGATGTCATGAATATATTAAATTTATCCATATTTACATTTTAAAATATTGTACGTAAATTTTAAATGAGGCTTTTCTTTGGTCACAATAATAAGTTTAGCACACAAAAAGAGAAACGTGATCTAATTAAATTCATGACGTCATGATGACTAGTTATATGTCGTGTTGTTACTTTCATATGATATTATTTATTGTCTCATCGCACACTTTTTTGAAGTACTCTTGCCACTTGATTTGATTCAATAGAGTTTATAGTAGTATTTATTTACTTCTTGATATGTTTGCTGGCAACGTTTTTTTTTTTTTTTTATATATTTTTATTACTCGAAATGTTTAAGGCTTTGCAGAATGTTTCGAGTCGGCAGTTACTAAATATATTTATTTTTATTATGATTATTTTCTGATTATATTATTTTATTATTATTAAATTTATTATTTATTATTATTATTATTTTACTTATTAATTAATTATATATATTTATATAATATATATTATTCGTTATATAGAGATATATTTTATTAATTAATGTATTTAAATGCATAGAAAATAAGAAGAGTATCTTTGTTCATTTTTGTTTTTCCTACATTTATTTTATTATTATTATTTATTACCTTATCAATTATTATTAATTATTAGTATATTTAATTATTATTATTATTATATCTTTAATCTATAAATTCACATAAATATGATAACAAACTATCTTTCTTATTAACTTATTACAATTTAATTATTTTATGTTATTATAAATAATCATTTACTTCTTCACATCAAGATTTTTATAAGATCTTGAGCCGCCAATATATAGGTAACTTTGTTTTTTTGTTTTTTCTACTATATAAGTTTATATATATATATATCTATAACATAATATTTATATTCGCCTTTCACTATCTATATAAATATACCACTATCATCATATATATTTATATACTATAAAATCTATATAATATAAATATTACTGTCTTAATATTAAGTGATGACCGGATATTTCCAAATTTGACTTTCATCGATACGATGCGGAATCTTAAGGATGATGGATGCCGATCGAATGTTTATCTCTATTGAAGTTGAATTAAATTATACTATATATATATAATATAATATATATAATACTATTATTAATATATATAATAATATATATAATTATATATGATATATTATATTAAATATATTATATATAATAATTATATCATATATTATAATATATATTCATTGAATGGCATGTCAATGATATGATTTAATAAATAATCTTGCATCTACATTCTCTCACATAAGTCAGTGGCTTACGAGCCTGTCTGTGTGGTAAACCTCCATCCATCTTGTTTCTATATCGGATCCATCTACGACTATATATATATTATATACCAGTCGGCCATCATGGCTCATACATGTATAGGCATCTTGGCATTTCCTCATGAATCTCATCTACTGTGTCCTCTCCACCCTCGCCGTCTTCCCTCTAGTCTCTACCTCGGTCTCACCTCCATACCTGCGAGTCAACACCTATCTCCCTGCATTACTCTCAGGATTTCCACATTCATCAGTCTGGCTGCGTCCATCTTATTCATCATGGGTTTTCACTCCAACGCTTCATCCTCATTGTCTGTTTCTCTCACTCTTTCTCTCTGTTTCAAATATCCTGTCCTCAAACATTTTCATTATCTCCCGCTTTGTTTGAATCATCACGCCCTCTCTCTCCTGTCATAGCCCATGTTCGCCCATACAAACAGTATCTGACGTCAACACTCCTCCAATATTGCTCTCTTCACACTCTTGTTCATATATTTATCTTTCAGTTGGGGTAATAACTGCCTACACTCTTAACCATATACTGCCTTCATATCCTACTCGAAGTTCTGCACCCCTTCTCTCCCATGCTTCTAGATATTATATACCTATCCACATTTTTAATCTCTTATACCGTCCTATCATCCACTACAAACTCTCTCTCTCTACTCCTCCTACCTCTGTAACTTTCTAAAAGTTCTTCAATTAATCTGTTTGCTACTCGAACCTTGCTGGGACGAAAACGCACGAACGAGAAAGACCGAGAGTACTAGCAAGATCCAACAGTATGTCAGCACGCCACCAACCAAGACAGATTAAGCATAGAAAACAATTTTGTCTTCGGGTACGATTTATCTCATAACTTCTTACACTCTAGACTGTACAATACGCTATCCAGATGGAAACACACGCTACTCGCCTTACTCAGTTTTTACCTCAAGGGCATATTACTAGCCCGTTTCAAATCTGTACTATACCTTATTTCTATGCTATCACGCGTATGTGGCTAAGACTGGCTAGTACATATTTCTTCTAGGTTAATTTTCTGCCTATGAAGGGCTTATCGTTCTGCCTCCAACTTCATTCCCTCCGGGAACTCTCCACAGCTTCTCTTGGGGTAACAGAATCAAGAGTACTTTCTTCAAGTCTAAGATGGGCGGATATGGTAGGGCCTTCTATGAGGATTCCTCATTTCTTTCCTCTGGAATCATTCTTAATGCAAACCATTCATCATGTCACGTATCTTGTCCTACTCACATGTCGCTGTACTCATACTTGCCTTCTCGCCAATTCGTCGCTCTTATTTGGATTCTAATTTTCTTTCTAATATTTTCTCATATATACTTCGGGCATGTGATCATTAGTGAATTCCTCAATAATTTTTAAACTATCACTGCGTCTCCTAACTTAAAAATGGGACTATTATTGACCTTTCCCAACCTTCCGGCACTCTACTCTCCCACCAACACTGTTTCAGAATCTCAGCATCAAGGCTTTCAGCCCCCCTCTCCTCCCTCCCTCAGCACTCAATAAACCCATCTCACCATCGGTTTTCCTCTCTCATTTTCCATAACGTACTCCCTCAAATCCTCGCTCCTCTTCCTCCACTCTCCTCCTGCCTTCTCTCTCCTTCTTCTTCGATGCACTTCCACATTCAACATCATCAAGTACTCTACACCCACCTTTGTTTTTCTCCGCTTACCAGTTCTCATTTTTCGTTTGAGTGTATGAATATGCCTAGCTCTAGATGATCTCTAGTACGTTCTTTAGCTGTATCTCCTTGCTATTTAATCCATTCAGTTCCTTTGCTAGCTGACTAAGCCACACTCCTCTATTTGCCCTCGATACTCGACATAACTTCTCTATGCTTCATTTTCATTGCATTCAGTCAAGAGCCTAGATTATATAATGTAATATACGATAGATAATGAATTATATAAGATAGATATAGATCTTATTATAGAGTAATTATGATATTATAGATAGAGATATAGAAGATATATATTAGTAATAATTATATATAATAATAAAGTTAATTAACTATGTATATAGATATGATAAAAAGATAAGAAATTTAATTAATTATGATAATAACGATAGAATAGAAATTATATGATATTACCCATTGTCGGGTACTTCATTATAAATATTCACACTCTTCGCTACTCTTTACTTTGGATTGGTTATACTGTAAATATATAAGAATATATTTATTCATAAATAATTATTATATAATTATATTATTAATAAGTATATTATATATATAAATATTATATATATTAATAATGTACGTGTGATAATACAGAAAATCGAAATTCAAATTTATCAATGATCATAATCAGGAGATAATTATTGATGGAACAATAATCACTTTTATTTTTATGCATTAATCAATGTAGGATAACAGGGCAG